>JBBCBB010007033.1:0-41522 GCA_037177235.1 Aquilaria malaccensis | reverse complement strand
TATTTGACATCACCCACACATATAAGTGAAAATGATAGCTATTGAAAGATTAGTTTATTTAATAAATTTTCATCACCATAACCAACTCGTCGTTGTAACAAGCAAATTATGATAATTTAATATAAATCTACACTCACGAGTTTTAGTTCCTATTTGTTTTAACGATTACACTTGTTTCTCTCCAAATAACAAAAAAAAAAAAAAACCGCAGAAAGGCCTTTTGTGCAACTGATGGATAAAAGACTTGGTCTCTGTAGCTTTTTCTGTTTATGTTAATTTGAGCTAATTTCTTATTATTTTTATTTAAAGGAAGTAACTATTTGTTCTTTTAACTCAATTCATGGTCTTTTATCAAGTATTGTTTATTCCTTTAGAGAAATTAGTTATTTTTTTATTAGTAGTTGTTTGTCCTTTATGTCAATTTTCTGTTCTTTTATTAGTTATTCTTTGTTCTTTTCAAAAAATTGATTGTTCTTTTATTGGTAGTTTTTAATTCTTTTTTCTCACCTTTGGTCTTTTTATTAATTTATACTTGTTCTTTTAGAAAAATTAATTATTTTTTGTTATTAGTTATTTCTTCATTTGGATTAACTTCCTATTTGTTATCAATACTTGCTTGTTACTTTATAGAAATTAGCTATTTTTTATTACTAGTTAGTTTTTATTAGTTATTTTAATGCTCCTTTTCACTAGTAGTTATTTAAATACTCCCTTCATTTCATTTGGTATATATAGCGTGGAGATTAAGAAAGTGAAAAAAGTTTATGTATTATTTTCACCTTTTTTTCTTATCTTTTTACGCGTAAAATAGGAAAGTTAGAAAAAGTAAATATTAAAATGATAATTTAAAAGGTATGGTAAAGTAAGTTATTAAATATGAAAATGCTTACAAAGATTTAGAATGGTCTAAGATGAAAAATGAAGCAAGATTTGTTAAAGGGAGTGAGTAAAACATAATTCAAATTCATTTATTATTTTTAAAATTATATTATTTGATTTTTTTATTGAGATGAATGTCCTTTAAATTTTAATTAATGCTTAACCAATATTTATAATTTTCTTTAAATTTTTTCCCTAACTCAATCTAAAAAGAAAATTTCTTCTACTAACAATGAGATCGGTGTTATTGTAAGAAAAAAGTAACGAACAATAATATTGGCCCCTCCTCCAATAAAAAACAGCAAAACAGGCCTACTAACGACTGACAAAAACATATCGGAATCAGAAAAAGGACAGCACAGCCGCCAGCCGAACCTTTCTACAACCCCAACCCCCAAAAGCATGGGAAATTTACAATTACCCCCCTGAGGTTTATCTTAACTTACAGTTTGCTCCATCTATTTTTAAAAACCTACACTTTGACCCTATTTCTTTTATACTTTCTGATAATAACTTCTAAAATTATAATTTATACTGTACGATAATCATTTTCTAGTAATTTCAATCACTTTAATATTTTTTTTATAGTTAATAGACATTGTAAATTATCAGTTTGTTTTTTGTAAATGCATATCAGTATTCTTGTAAGGTCAGTTAACTATGAAAAAAATATCAAAAATCTTAAAATTACTAAAGGCATGAATATTAGCCAGTTTAAATTAGGATTTCAGAAATTGTTGTCAGATATTGTAAATGAAGGAGGGGACAAAGTATAGATTAAACCAAACCTCAGGAGGGTTTTTGTAATTTTCTCAAAAAGCATTATTATTGATGGTGTTTTTAACCGTTTGATGTGTTTAACTTAATATAAACCGTCTAATTGTTGACCTCTAACCCATTAAATCGGTTAATGAAGAAAATAAAGCAGAAAGATGGAAAGAACAGCCGGATACAACTAGGTTACAATCTAGGTCCCTTTGATTCTCACAAAATTGGTGAAATCAGGGCAACTAGAGGCTTGGGCCTGTTGGGACGGTGAAAGGCGTGTGTTTCAAGATGGGGCTGTTGGACACCAATAGTAACAGACAGCAGGGGCGAATGGGTTCAATGGAGTGACGGTCTTAAATTTGCAACAATAGGTGAGAGACGGCGAAAATCGAACATCGCTAGAGTTGGAATATGCGGCGAAAATTGTGCAGAAGTGCTAGCGGAGGATGAATGGTAGTAGTGGCGACAGTTGTGTACCGAGCAGTGGAGGGCGGAGTAGAGGAAAAGCAGGGGTCTTCTAAGTAGGAAGGAAGAAACTTAGGTGACTAAGAACATACATTTTCCTATCTTGCATGAAATTTCAATCAAGTCCAAGAATTCTTAGGATATTGTCGTATTGACTAGCAATTGTTTGAGAATGTCAAACTTAACCAACAATTCACAAAGAAGTCAGAGTGACCCAAAACTTTGACCAAACTACAGTACACCCTTGGAAAAGGGGGATATCGGTACTGAGTGATTTTTGGGCCGTTGGATTTAAGTGAACTCCAATCAACCTTTGGATCAGTTACAGGTAACTTGTTTGAGCGGCCATCATAGGAAAAGAAAAAGAGGACAAAAATCTGAATGGCAGAAACAAAAGCAAGGGGAGATTTTCGAGACTGAATGTTTTTTTAATTTCTTTCTATTTCTCTTTTTGGCCTGTACTGACCGTATGTTTGTTTTGATTTTTTATGGCCCGCACCACTCATTGGTATTTGCCTATTTGGGGTTTGAAGCATGGTAAAACACGTTTCCAGTCGTAGAAACGTACGTTTTTACGACTTTAAATATGGAAGACGTTTAGAAACGCAATAGAAATGTAACTCTAGGTAGAAATGTGTTTCTAGTCGTAGAAATGTTAAGATTCTACGACTCTAGCCTTATTGGGTCAAATCTGTAAAAAAAATATAAATTGGGACTAAATTGTACGTTTTCGGAAGCTAGGGACTGGAGCGGTAGCAGAAAGAATCAGGCGCAGCCTAATGATAGTTTTGGTCCTTTATTCTTTAGCGTGTTTCATAATACTTCCAATATTTATATAATTGCCAGTTAAAGCACCAGATGCATGGCAATTTTAAGGATTAAGCTGGCCAAACTTCTTCTTCTAGCTTTAGCCAACCAAAACCTGCCTTATCTCTACAGAAACACCAAGACCAAACCCTGAAGCCCCAGCAAACCTAAAAACTTGCCTTATTCCACTAAATTAAGCATAAAATCAATGAAAATTTGGGTGCAAATCACATGTTGTTTCTAGCATTTTTTTAAGACAATTTTAATGGTTTTATATTTTTCATAATTTTTCTCTAATTTTTTTTTTTGTATTTTTTGTAGAGTCTTACGACTCTACGACTCTAGAACATCTAAAACGACTCTAGGTAGAAACCCGTTTTTTACAACCTTGGTTTGAAGATATACATGTTTTGTTTTTTTTTTTCAATGAAAATTTTTAAATATATTCTGTACCAAACCTACCCCTAAATTATTACAAGGATTCATAATTTGAGAAAATGCTAAACCTACATTCTGTTTTTTAGTTTAAATAATTCATTATTTAATACATGATTTTTATTGTTGTTGATTTTTTTTTGTCTAGAATCAATATTATTTGAAAGCTAATATTTTATTCATTTAATAATAACTTGAATAATTTGTTTAGAAGGCAATTAATTTTTATTAATTATCTTTTTTGCTCAAGCCAATAAATTAAATAAAATTCTAAAATTTTTAAAAAATTATTTTAAAAATTATTTTTAGGTTCTTAAAGTGTAAAGTTTCAATGGATGCACAAGTTGAGTGAGCAGGAATGAAAATGACACAATAGATGGAAGATTATTTGGTTAGAAACAAATACAGCTGATGAAATAAGTTGTCTTCTTTTAAATAGTTGATGAAATTACACATTATATAAACATCATGTACACTTAAAAGTTCTAATAAAAAACTACTTTACCAAGCTCCTACAGCTTACAACTAATGTGATATTCTTTCTATGAAAAAAAAGACACAAGCATTTGGCCTAAAATTTTACTAGAAATCACAAAGATTAAGGAGAAAACCATTTAATCACATTAGAAAAAATAGGAAAAATTACCAAAACTCCCTGAGATATATACGGAGCTAAATTGCAAGCTTTAGGGCTAGTGTTTAGGCTTCAGGTTTTGGGTCAATGTTTAAGGTTTGGGATTAGGATTAGTGTTTAGGGTTCGGGTTTAGGATTAGGGCTAATGTTTAGTTTAGGGTTAGGGTTAGTGTTTAGGATTAGGGTTAATGTTTGGGGTTAGGGTTAGTATTTAGGGTTTAGTGTTTAGGGTTATCATTTCGTGTTTAGGGTTTGGGTTTAGTGTTAGGGTTAGGGTTAGTATTTAGGGTGTAGGTTTAGTGTTTTGGGTTAGGGTTAGTGTTTGGTGTTAAGGTTTAGAGTTTAAGGTTAGTATTGAAGGTTAGGGTTAAGGTTAGTGTTTAGGGTTTGGGTTTATGGTTTAGGTTTTCGGGTTAGTCTTTAGGGTTAGGTTTTAGGTTTAGTGTTTTGGTTATAATTTTGTGTTTAGTGTTTAAGGTTTAGGGTTAAGGTTGGTGTTTAGTATTAGTGATTATAAATATGGAAAATACCTAATATGATAAAGTTGTTAAATATGGAAATCTAAAAAAAAATATGAAGTTTCTAGATATGGAAGCACCTAAGGATTGTGGAGCTCTTGATGTAATGGCACTCACCTTGAATGGGGCCATCCCAGAAAAACTACAGAATCGGCGTCCCGCACTAGTTGTAGTTGGCTAGTTAATTACTTGCAATATTTTAAAACATTTCATGCATTTTGTTATTAACCTAATATGTATTATGCATGCACTTGCTTCGACTTGAATTTTACTTTAAGAAAATGAATAAAAAAACATTACCGATGTTTATAAAACGTAACTAAAACACAAGTTAAAGCATAAAAGGTAAGTGTATTTACTATAAGTAATAATCGTGCATTGTTATGATAAACAAGAGTTTAATAATTTGTAACCCTTTATTACTCACAAGCGTACGATTGATTTCATTGTGAGCAAAGACAAGGAAGGGTATCATCCCAAGGAAGGGTATCGTCTCAAGGGATAACGTGATCATACCAAAAAATGAACCTAAATTACCCAAACTACCTAAACTATTAGAATTAAAGCAACAAGAAAAACCTAAAACCAAATGAGTGAATAAGTGATTAAGGAGTAGAGAATAAGAACAAATGATCCCGCTAATTACCTAGTTAACTCTAAGGTGGGTAGCTAAATAAAAACAAACACAAGTGGCTAAAAGAAATTAAACTAAAGTGATTAAAAGAGGAAGGTTATCTCCCTAGAAATCCACCCTATGACTTGCTACCCAAGTTAATTGTACCTTAGGAAATTTACCCCCTTGTGTGGTGTAGAGACCCCAAGTTCAAAAACTCACTTTCTCAAGTTAAGTCTTTGTTCACCTAGAATCAAACAAAACATTTCTCAATCTCATGATTAATCCTAGATGGGTTAAGCTATTAATCCCTTTTCAACACCTAATGAAATTGTAGATTATCTCTAATCAACCCATTATACCTTTTTTCCTATTTTCTATCCCCCTTCTTTCCCTCTCAAGAACTAAGTGGGACTTGTGAATGTGTGAAGTGGTCAATTAATAACACAAGCATTAGGCTCAAGAATAGGTAACACTAAGAGATAAACATCCATGAAAGATCATCAAATAACTATTAGATATCAAGTAACAGAAGTTTCATCCTATAGAGATACAAAGAACTACTATGAATCCATTCTATCAATCAACAATAAACCCATAATCCAACAATCCATAAAATGTTTCACAAAATAAAAGAGGAAAAGCGAAAAAGAGGAAACCCAAGAAGGATCCTAGTTGCCTAAATCTTTTTGGCTCCTAGACTCCTTCTTCCAGCTTTAAGTCTTCCTCTAATGGTGATTTTTAATGGTGATTTTTTCAAGAAGATATGAGGAGAAAAGCATCCAAAAATCCCTTTTTTGCTGCCTTTTTCCTTTTGCTATTTATATCCAAGTGCTCCCCTTTTGTCCTATCTTAGCTCCCAAACCCTAAAAGGATATAATTCCCTTTCCAAGGACAGCTCATCAGGTGAGAAAACGCGGGGGACCATCAAAACGCGAGGTTCGGGTGAAACAAAGGAGTGAGTGGTGATGTGTTGCCAGCTGGGTCGAGTTTCAGGCGATGTGTGCTAGAAATGCAAAAATGGCAGCACGTTTGTAACATCGGCGACGCGTTGCCAATGCCTCTTACTTCAACTCGAATTTTGCACGCCCAAATTTCACCTCGCTCGATGTCGGTCCAAGCCGACACATCCGCAATGCAATCCCACCTATAGGAAGCCAAGAAAAACTAAGAAAGAATAAATGAAATGCAAGAAATTGGCATTCAAAGTTGCCAAAAAGTAAACAACTTTGACCACTAAATTATGTACTTAACAAACTCTCCCAAACATAAACTTAAGCTAGCCCCTAGCGTGCCTAACTTAGAAAAACTAAACACAACAAAACATAAAAACTACAATGTCAACCAATTGCCACACATGAACTTCAATGATCCACTAGCTCAACTTTAAAAGAAGAAATGGTGATTGAAGAAGGAAGAGCTTTACTACTTAAGGTACGACCTTGGAGGGCTCACACCCTTACCAAATATGCTTAATTTCTTTTGGTGGAGTTGCGCCATACAAAATAAAACTTAAACTATGCTTCCGTCCATAGGCTTGCAAGAGGATCCAACCCCCCCCCCCTCTAAATTCCCTTAAGGGAGTTGCATAAAACTCAAAGCTCAAATGATTTTTCCAGGGTCAAAATGGGGCCGGGCAAGGAATGAAAGAGGAATCAGATGAAGGCTTTCTAAGTGAGGCTAAAGAGGTGATCAAGTTTAAACCAAAGCCTCCCACATATGAACCAATAAAGCACTCAACCCGAAATCAGCAAACATAACAAACCACTTAACCAACTCAAAAAGCCCACACTTATTCAAAATCACTATCCATATATATATATATATATAGTATTTTTATTTATTTTTTATTTTTTTTTAAATCCCCTTCATGTATTCCGCCATTCAGCAAGTGTACCAACAGGGGCTCTGTCTATACCCAAGCTATTGACTCAATCTAATCCAAGGTGATTTTTTTATTATACTCATGTTTCAAGCATCTTTTTAAGTAATGATCGACTCTTGCCGTAGGAGAAGACCTCTATCTAGTTCGATACTATGAAACAACAGAGTAGAAACACACACACACACACACACACACACACATATATTACACAACCATAAAGATGAACAATCACGCTTAAAGTGCAAGCTACCCCAATTTCTTCAAGTTTCCCCCCCCCCCCAAACTTGTTCTTATTCCACTTGGGTGGATAGGAAGATACAAAGACGGTGGAAGCTTAAAGTATGGTAACAGCAAGAAATAGGCACTTAGGCACAAAGGGGCTTACTAAGGGAAAGTATAATAGGGTTAGCCATTTGGGAAAACAGTTCATCTTAAGAAACCAAATGAGCCTAAAAAAAAATTTTATACAACATTGTGGGTTTGAACGGATCATCAAGCAAGTTCTAGATTGAAACATAGCTTAAGTAACTCAAGAAAGAACGAGTTCACAAGGCTCAAAAGATGTCACTAGAGAGGTTCCACCAAAAGTTTCAAAACTAACCTTCCAAATTCACCAAAACTTCATAGAAAGTAAAACTAGTAACCAAGATCATTCATATGCAACAATGGTTTCCATTGATTCCCTAAGAAAATACAAAGGCAAGCACGAAAAGAAATCAACCTATATGCTACTACATGCATCCTAAAAGGATTAAATGAATGATAGGCAAGAAAGAGAAGGCCAACCAAAATGAACTAAGTGAGATAATCCTATCTCTAAAGAAAACAACCTAGACTAAACCAAACAACAAACACGATAAAGCGAAGAACAATGACAACAACAAGGATTATCAGACATGACTATCAAACAAAACCCCGCCAAACTTAAACACAAACATTGTCCTCAAGGTAAGTGGAGAAAAGAAAGGAGGCATTCAAGAATCATACTTGGGGGGTGAATGTTCCCACCTCCAACTAATCCTCACCCATGTCATCAGGGTCGGACGAGCTGCCGACCGGAGGGAAGGGGGATGTACCTTCAAACGGGTCACGGGGAAGACCAAAATGTGGGTAGAACGGAGAGGGATGGCTGGAGGGATGTGGGGACTAGTATGCAGAAGGGTGGAAATGGGGAGGTATGAGATGGAAAGGGGTATTCCCGGGATAAGCTCTACCACAGCTGCTACTGTTAGTGGCCCTAACGAACTTGACCGAAAAGGGAATCCTGATTGCCAGTAAGAAGGGTAATGCCCTCACGCATTTCTCTCACAAAGGATGCAAAGCTACCACCAACAGATTCGAACCGGGCCACTGATTCATTGTGCTGCTCTTTCATTAGGATGTATATCTTGTTTAGTGCCACAGCTAATGACGCTGGAATGGTAGTGGCCAGGTTGATTAGCTGTTCATATGTTCCCCTTGCTTATCTCCCATTTGTTTTTGCTCCTGCTAATGCTCTTGTTCTTCTTCCTCCTCTTGTTCTTGGGCTTGCTCATGAGTAGGCTCTTCCTCCTCTTCGTCTGAAGCTACTTCCTGATTGCCCACTGGCTTTCCACCCAGCTTGTCCATCGAAATAGGTCTCATGACCAAAGATACCTGTAAAGGATCCTCCAAGTCGACCCCATCCCTCAAAATCATGTTCGTGATCAATTGCAAGAATGGTAGATTCCCCCGCTTTGACTTTGTAATGTGAACTATATTCTTGATGATGAAGCGTCCTACGTTCACCCAGAAATCACCTGCAAATCAATATATAACCTCCAAATGGTCCGAGATGACTTCCAAACGTGAGTCATCGAGATGAGGATAGAGTAGTTCCACACTCTCATCTCAGGAGGAAAAGCTGACAAATTGAAGTACAGTTTTTTGTTAGCATCATCTTTACTCCTTGTCCAGTTGAGGGGGTGCCCATATACTATCTAAGCCATCTGATCAAGTGAGGCCTCCTTGAATGATTCCCCAATGAGCATGTTGATCTGAAGAAAGTCATTAATAGTTGTATCGTCAAAGTGTACATTACGGGTCCTCACGAAACAAAATTCTTCTCGGCGATTTAGATAGTACACCCCCATGAAATTGACATAGAATTCCAAAGTCAGAGTTTTGGGCACCTCTGCCCAAAGGTGGGCAACCCAGTGACCTTTGCCCAAAGGTGGGCAACCCAGTGACCTTTGCCCAAAGGTGGGCAACCCAGTGCTGCCATCCATTCCTCTCCACCATTCTCAAAATGCCCTCATTCTCCTTCTTGGAGAAGTCAAAGCCCCACTCTAGTGTAAATTTACGGTTCACAAAACTCTCAAAGTAGTTGTGTGCTTGAGCAAAGACGAACTGGTTCTTGTCATAAAGAGGTTCTTGAGGTGCTTCATCACGGACACTTTTGCCCTTCCCATTTTCCTTCAAAGAGTTAACCGTCACAGACTTACGAGACATGTTTCCTACAAAAAAACACAAAAAGATTTGAACACAATTTTCCCCTAAAAAACAACACACACAAGCTAGTGTTACAAACTCCAAGTTGGGAAAAAAAAGAGGCACAAAAAATGCAAGCAAGTCAAATCATGTCATGTCCAAATTAATATTCAAGGCATAGCATTTTCGAGCATTCTATGGCATTCTTTTCTAAGTAGTATGATGTAAGCGCAAGTTGAAAGGGTCATATATGCAATACATACTTGCTAATCCAGCAAGAAGACGTGAACAACAAAGCCTAGACAAAAAGTTATGTACCCATGAACATGCTATCACAAGAATCCCACAATAGTTCATAACATAAGTTTGCCCTTGCTTCATATGGAAATCATGTTTCCAGGAGCAAACCAAGTACACAAACTTGCAATATGCAATGCCAAGATGCAACTCAAACCAAGAATTGAAACAAACAAGCAACACATGAAGCCACATTGTCAAGCAAAGTACCTATGGCAATACTTGAGTGGCGCTTTTTCGGAAAAGTTCAAGAATCAAATTCGAGCAATATAGATCAAATTAGCATGAATTCATGCTTGACCCATTCTTAATTAGTTTGAATAAGACTCTTGGAATCAACAAAACAACAAGAACAAGAATCATCAAGAAATCACCATGAAGAATTCGTGGCTACCTTGGTGGGAAAATTTCAGACCATGCTTTTCATGCCAAATCCAATACCCAAGCATTAAAACATCTCCCAAACATACATAATCTCAAGGAAAATCAAAATCAAGCAAGAAATCCACAAAACCAAAGCCCAATTGATGAATTCGCACCGCTCACAAATGTAACGGCTCTAAAAAAATTTGGATCATAATTACTGAGGTAACATTAGTTATTTTAGTAATTTAATATACTTAGAATATCTAATGCAAACAAATTCTTGATTTAATAAAGTATAGTAGCTTAAAGAGAACAAAAATTGGTCATTTAAGCAAACTAGACCAAGAAAGACATTTTAGTCATTTTATATAGTGATCCATTTTTATTTCACGATTGGGTAGAGGATGGAAAAATATTGAATTTAAGGTATCACGGTTTTTCATGATTCCCGCTCTATCATTGTGAAATTGTGAATTGACTAGAATTGTCTATGAATGGTTTATATGTAACCTTCAGAAGTATCACACCTAAATTTCATGTCTGTCAAAGCTAAAGACTGGACGTGTAATTAAGGTTAAGAAGGATTCAGGGATGGAAATGGTTTTGGTCCTGACTTTTATGTTCGGTCCTGAATAAGTTGCCAACGTACTATTGTGTACAAAGACGGGACCAGGTGCGTGGCATGTGCCATTTAAGCCTACATAAGTTGACTTCCCATTATTTGCTTGGCCTTCTTCTTCCTCTAGCTCCAAACCACCCAAGAGCACTCTCTCCCCTTTGAAACTCCATATATAAGCCAAATCCAAGCTCCAATCCATCAAATTCAAGCACAATTAAGCAAGTTTTTTAAGGAAAATCATATGGAAGTATCCTAAGCTTGATTTTCAAGTTACTTGTTCAAGTAACTGTTGTTTTGTTCTTCCCCTATTTTTAAGCTTCATACGGCTCTGTAGCTGCTATAAATACTGATTTGAGCTTAGTTCTTGTTTGTTTATTAAGGGAAAAACAACAAGAAAAACTTGAGAATTAAGCTTAAGTAAGAAATTTAAGAACTAATTCAATTTTTCCTTATTTTTGATTAATTCCAGAATTTTTATGGGTTTATAAATCTGGAATTAAGTGTGTTATAATCAGTTTTTGTTGGCTTGTGAAGGCAAACTACGTTTAAAACCCATTTGAACCAGGTTGTTAAAAGAAGGCTAAAAGCCTAGTTATTTGTTGATTCGGTTCGGATGTATCCAGATTTTTGGATTAATTGTGCTGGGCAATGGTTGGATTTAATGTGTTTATATTGTTTCTTAGTTTTTTATAATAGAAATAATCAATAGGAACCTAGGTTATTCGGTTTTGGAGTTCAAAAGAATACAACAGCGAAACCGGTGTTGTTGTGTGTTGAGTAAAGGGCCGGTTAATTGTAATCCAAAATGAGAGGGTTTTTCCTAGTCACTTAAACCATAAGGAATGTCGTAATATTGTCCTAATTATGGTTTATTTATGTAGCTAAATGATCAATTAAAAGAGAAATACTCAAGCTATTATAAAGGTACAAAGAAGAATACAAAACCGAGACCATAAGAACACTAAAGTTGGTGTTTGCTTGCATTAATTATTTTAGGTAAGGGATTTTAAGTGCAAGTTTAAATTGATGCATTATGAATTTTACAATGCATTAATTAAGGGAGTAATAGGTGGACAAGAAGTGACTTAAGGACTAATTAATTAAATAGCCCTTAAGTAAGTATACAGGGTAGTAAGTATTTAAGATGGGCTTTAATGCTCAAGAGTACCCTAGCTAAGCTACCAAGATTGGTAAGAATGAGCCACCAAGTTGAAGAACTCCTGTACAGTGTGAGTAAGGGTAAGTAATGGCAAGCCAAGCTTGCTAAGGCAAGAGTTAAACTCTTATAAGAAAGACTAGGTTGAGGATGGGTTCCCCACCATAGAACTTGTACTATTGGCTATTAGTTAAGACCTCATAACATTTTGAGCTCATGTTAAGATGTGTATATATGTTATATATACTGGGTCCTGAAGTTTATTTTGCAGGTATTTAATTCCTTATTGAGAATTTATAATTCTCATTCCCTTGAGTGTCATATTGTGCAGATACTAATAGTGTGAAACCTTAACACCCACTGAAGGGTTGTTAAGCAAGATTTTGGTGCAGTTATTTAAAGTACATAAATCTTTAATGATTCTAAGTTATTGGTTAGTAATATTAATGTACTAACTAAGTATTTAAAATAGCATTGACAGATACAGACAAAGCGCACAAGGAAATGTTGGACCTTTCACTTCTGGAGCTTTTGTGCTCAGGTGAGAGTTATTTTGATAGTCTCAAACTTTATACATGTTGGTTACTTTGGTATCAAGGAAATGCCTATAGTTTAACTAGTGTGTATGGACTTACTCAGTGTATATATCTGTATATACACTATGGTTGTTTATGGATGTACATAAGTTAAGTGTTATGTGTATATAACTTAATGCTTTCAGTTTAAATAAACATGTTTATATGACTTCAATATGTGTTTCAAGTGTTTTATAAAACCATGGAAACTATTTTGAAAAATTATTATTTATTTATTTATTATTTATCTCCAAATGCTGAAGTTAAGCACGCATGGATTCATGTCATAAGAAAATCAACTAGTATAAAGTTTTCAATAACGCAAGTATTAGCGTAGCCATTTGCGAATAAGAGCAGGATTATTAAATCCTGATTATCCTAAGATTCTAGGAATATTCTATATTAGGGTAAGTGAGAGGTTCCCTCATAACAAATAAACATGATTTTCGCTTAATAGACCATGAAAGAACAAGAGAAAAAATTAGAGAATCATTTACTTGTTGAGGATTTGAGAAGAACTCAGCAAGAAAATCAAACCGTGAAAGTCACGGAAGGGCTAGGTTTTGAAACTTGGGAGGTTTGGAGGTTTGGGGTGAAGTTAAAAGTGAGAGGAAGTGAAAAGATAAGAGTTTAAATCGGCAGGTTCAGTTGGCGGCAACGCATCACTGTTGAGGTTGAATATCTAACGATGCGTCACTAGCGTTAGGAACGCTCTGTCAATTTTTCACTTTTGGTGATGCGTCTCCAATATTGGCGACGCGTCGCCACTAGGTGCGACCACTCCCTCAATTTTCAGTTTTTGACAAACTAACCCCTAAATTTGTATATTCACTTAAACCTTGCATAAAAATTCACTTTTCTTAATGTTGGAGCTTCCATCTTTCATCCCATCCTTGCTCTTACCTTTGGCGTTTCCAACCCTACATAAAGACATCAAAACTTAAGATAAACATAGAGTCACAAGAAAAATAACCAAATCAAAGAAAAACTCATGAAAAGGAAAGAAAATGAATTGGAAATCGAGTTGCCTCCTGACTAGCGCTTGGTTTTAGGCCTCTAGCTAGGCACCTTTGAACAAACTTTCAAGGGGAAGGTTGGGCCAAGATTAATTGGCCAATGTGACAGAGGTCATCACCATAATAAGCCTTCACTTGATGCCCGTTGACTTGAAATGTGGATCCATCTTGGCTTTTTAGCTCCACTGCTTCATATGGCATCTCATTAACCACCTTGAATGGCCTGGACGACTTAGACCTCAATTTTCCCAAAAAAAGCATTAACCTTGAATTAAAAAGCAATACTTGTTGACCTGGTTGGAAATCTTTTTTCACAAGCAACTTATCATGCCAAAGCTTCGTTCACTCCTTGTAGATCTTTGCATTCTCATAAGCATCAAGGCAGACTTCATCCAACTCATCTCATTGGAGTGCTCTCTTTTCTTAGGCACTCTTCAAATCAAGTTCATCATCTTCACTGCCCAATATGACTTGTGCTCCAATTCCACCAATAAATGGCATACCTTCCCAAACACAAGTCCATATGGAGACATTCCAATTGGTGTCTTGAATGCTGTTTGATATGCCTAAAGTGGATCATTCAACTTGTGTGACCAATCTTTTTGGTTGATGCCCACTGTCTTCTCTAATATTTTCTTAATCTCCCGGTTTGAGATTTCAGCTTGCATATTCATTTATTTGTGATAAGGGAGAGCCACCTTATGCCGCATACCATATTTCATTAAACCATGTCCTAAAGTATTGTTAATAAAGTGTGATCCTTCGTCAGAGACAATAGCCCAAAACACTCCAAATCTTGCAAAAATATTGCTTTGAAGGAACTTGACAACCACATTAGCATCACAAGAAGGGGTGGCAATGGCGTCGATCCATTTAGAAGCCTAATCAACCGCAAGCAAGATATAATGATTTCCAAATAAAGGTGGGAAAAGGAACCATAAAATCAATACCCCATAAATCAAACATTTCTACCTTAAGAATATTTTGCAATGGCATTTCATCTCTTTTAGAAATGTTTCCCAACCTTTGGCATCTATCATATGTCAACACAAAGGTATTTGTATCCTTAAATAAAGATGGCCAATAATAATCGGTTTGCAATACCTTACTTGCCGTCTTGGATGCTCCAAAATGACCACCACATGGTGAAGAGTGACAATGGTGGAGAACATCCTTGGCCTCTTCAGGAGATATGCATCTCATTATAATTTGATTAGCACACTGGCAAAAGAGAAGAGGTTCATCCCAAAGATAATGCTTGACATCGGTAAAAAACTTCTTCCTTTATTGGGTTAAGAAGTTGGAAGGTAGAACACCGTAATATAAATAATTGGCATAGTCAGCATACCATGGCAATTTATCCTCCACCTTGAATAAACTTTCATTCGGGAAATGTTCTTGAATTTGGCTCCCTAAAGATGGCACATGAACTTCAAGTCAAGACAAGTGATCTGCAACCAAATTTTCACTACCATTCTTATCCTTGATTTCAAGATCAAACACTTGAAGGTGGAGAATCCATAACATTAATTACTAGAATGTCTGCAACACATATATAAAAAAAAAATAAAATAAAAATCTCCAAAGCACAAAACATCATACGCTTCTTTAAAGAAAAACATATCCATTAATTTACAGAAAAAAAAATATTTGTAATGAGAATATTAAAAAATAGAAGAACAATGTCTAAAGTAGAAAAAATACAAACAGTTATGTAAAAAGGTACATACACTAGTGAAGAAAACAACATAGCCATTACTTCTAAAAAGAAAAAAATTGTAAACCATAAAAAGAACAAAGCCTAACTGATAAAAGCAAACTTGCCAGACTAAAAAGCACATCTATAAAGCCAATACAAAAACACACAATAACATTGCCTAAAATAGAAAAAAAAAACAAACAGTATTCTTAAAAAGAACATATACTACTATTGGAAAGAACATATATCTTCAACAGGAATACCACAGGAGATTGCCAAAGAGTTGAACAATACACCCAAATCAGATCTCTCAACAGTAGATATCAAAGATTGAACATGTACTCCATAATCTAATATACCAAAAACAGAGACAGAAGAACCTAGCAAACAAAGCAAAGCCAACAAAATTCCATCACAAATTTAACATAAAAAAAAAGTCAAAATATGATATAAAAAAATGAAACACAAATAAACATAAAAAAACTTGTTTGTACCTGAATTCACACACAAATCCATAGAGTGAAGGAAGTCAGATGACCGACATAAAACATTCATATCTAGATACATTACACTAGCAACCACTGACACTAACCAGGAACACCTCATTCAGCAACAAAAAAAAAAAAGAAAACAAGATGTAGGACTTGAATAACACAAACTGATAGATTGAAACTAAAACAACTATATGAACAGTAAAAAATTCAAACAAATGAAGAATGATCGATGCAACCCACAGGTCTTGAAGGAAAGCTAGAGCAAGAAAACAGAGCAACTAATTTTCTCAAGAAATGACAAAAAAAATGAAAAAAAAAACTGGAACAAGTGCAAATAATGGCAAACTTGTAATTACAAAGAAAAGAATGTCACAATGAAATGGATTGTGTGTGCCTAGCGTACGCAAGAATCGGCCAAAAAAAAGTAACCTAATGGAAAAAACTATGTGAGCTCCCTAATGTTTTTGTATTATTCTAAAACTACCCCACATAAATCTAAAAGATTAAAAGTAACTAGATTGTCTTAATATGACTTTAGCTGGAATTTTCACTCACATGGTTTACAAGCCTCAGAAAACTAAACTACGTCAAAAACCAATATTCTGACTTATAGGCCAAGGAAAGCTTCTAGTTGGCTTTTCAATAAAGTTTCTTTTATTAATAAAAAAAAAAGTCTAATTTCATTCATGATGAAGCCATTATCACTCAAAACTTAAAAGTCTAATATTCTCAAGAAATGTAAAAGTAGTAAAGCTCTTCCTTAGCCTTTTCACAACATATTGAATCGTCTTCATCGAAGCTTGGTGAGAGAGTTATGACCAAAATATAAAGACATGTCTAAATTGCCCATAATCACCTAAATAGCTCTATTTTGCACATAATATATTCAATTGCATCCTAAATCAAAATATAATGAATATATTTGGATAAAAAATAAATACAAAAACTAAACATTATCAAAGAAATGGGGATTAGACCAATATAGTGCCTAAAAATGTTACATGGGAACTTTACTTAGACCTTATTTGTCATTAACCTAACTTCCGAAGCTTTTGAGGGAAAGAACTTCGTTCTGATTTAAAAAATGATATTTGACGTTCTTTAAAAAAAAATACTAGGGGACAAAAAATATATATTTTGAATAAAATGGTGTATACGGTAACTTTATTCAATAAAAAATTGCAATTATGCCTTTTATTTAATATTTTACCAGCTCATGCCAAGTTAACCAAGCTTTTCATGTGCTTTTTTGAAGAATAATACCAATAAAGTTACTAGTATAATGTTTTTTTGGGACAAAACTATCAACTTGAAATATTCAAAATGTACTGATTTAAAACTATTTGGTACAAGGATGGGGGGCAGGTTTCTACAATACCCCCCCTGAAAATTGGGCATCAATCCCTCCTCAATCACAGCTGTTGAAGGCTACAGATCAAACCGGGAGACTGTTTTAACAGGTGGAGTGGAGAGAGAAGAAAAAGAAGAAAGAAATAGGGGGCAACTCGTGACTCGTGAGGAGAGAGAAGAAATAGAGAGAAAATAAGGGTAAGAGAGAAGAAAAAAAATGTGGTGTCAAGGAGAGGAGAGAAGAAAATTGAGAAAAAAAACAGAAATCTATTTTGTTGGATAAAAATTGGATAGATTGTTTCAATGATTGAGAGATACATAAATTTATTTAACTTACACCTTAATAAAATATTTTTAAAAAATCAGTGGTACAAAAATTTATGAATTTTCCATAAACATAAATTTTTCTTATCAAGTCATTTTCAATAAATTACATTACTTCACAATGGATTATTATTATTCTTACTTTTGTTTTGCCGTAACTGATGTTATTTGAAACTCAATATTATATAAGTGTAATAACCAATCGAATGAAAATTTTTTATTGTTATTAAATTTTTATTGGTTGTTTAAACAATAAATATAATTAAATTGATCCTTAAGAACATTTTTTCAAAGGAACACCAAAAAAATATATGAATGTTATACAAATAAAAAAATCTTGTTTACTCAACTTGAAAAGAACATGAAAAATAAAATTTTCAAAAAATGTAAATACAATTTATTGAATTTTTTCTTTATTAAGTTGGGTATGGAAGAAACTTACAGAAAACCAGATACATAAAACTATAATTGGTCACACAGTATCACTTTTTAAGTAACCTAAATCTAAAAAAATGAACGAATCACCTTGAAGATAACTAAAAGGAAAATAACCATTTAATTTTTTTATGAATTTTTTTAAAAAAATACTTAAAGAAAAGGTAAAATTATTATAGTGTCCATTGCACCAAAAAATCAATTTCTTTACATTAAATTTTGACAAAACCTGAAAATAAAAAGAATTATAGATGATTTGTAAACATAGCTCTATGATAAAGAAATTAATAATTTTAATCCAAGTGACTAAATCTTAATTCATTCATTAGTTTAAGTACCTGAGAGTAAGACTATTTACATATAAATGATGTTTCAAGTTTTTAAGACATTTACATATATTCGGTAAAACCACAAACAAAGTAGGAAACTAGGATTTTTTTTCTCAATATTTCTAAGACCCATTAATCTATAATGCTTTTAAGTGTGCCCCCAAAAAATTATATTCTTAAAACACAAAAAAACCCTAACCATCAATCATATTTTTAAACCTAATCCTAAACCTTAAACCCAAAACCTATGCAATAACCCTAAACCATTAAACAATCCCCCCACATAACCTAAACTCTAAGCCCTAACTCATATATTTCAAACCACATCCTAAACCTTAAACCAATCTTCCCCCCACATAACCTAAACTCTAAGCCCTAACTCATATCTTTCAAACCACATCCTAAACCTTAAACCAATCCCCCCAAAACACCATAAACCCTAAACTCAAAACCTAAACACTAACCATAAACCCTAAACCCTAAACCAATCCCCCCATAAAACCGCAACTCTAATCTTAACCCTAAATCATATCTTTAAACCATAACCTAAACCCTAAATCAATCCCTCCACAAAACCTAACCTAAACCTAACTCTAAACACTAACCAAAACTGTGATCCTTATCCCTAACTATTGTAGTGTCATTCCACATACCTAATCCTTAAAATTATGACCATACCTTTAAACCCAACACTGTAACATAACACGTAACCGTAATCATGCACCAAAAACCAACACCTTGAATATACCTTAAAAATGACCTTCAAGGTAACCTAAAAAAGTCTATGGTAACCAACACTTTAAGTGTGACTGGGTGATCTTAAAAACAACCTAAAAAATTAACCAGGTCACGTTGAAGGTAACCTGAAAATGTGACTTGGACATATTAAAGCTACTTGAAAGGTGACCAGGTTAACATGAAGGTCATGTAATCTAAAAATGTGACAAGGTCATCTTAAAGATACCTAAAATGTGACCGGGTCACCTTAAGGGTAACCCAAAAAAGTGACCGAGTCACCATGAAAACACCTGAAAAGTGACCAGGTTACCTTGAAAGTAACCTAAAAAGGTGACCAAGTCACTATAAAAGTACATAGAAAATGACTAGGTCAATTTAAAAGTAACATGAAAAAATGATCAGGTCACATTGAATGTACCTAAAAAGTGACTAGCTAACCTTGAAGGTAACCTAAAAAAGTGAGCCGTTCACTTTGAACGTATTTGAAAGCTGACCAAGTCATATTGAAGGTAACCTAAAAAGGAGATTGCATCATCTTGAAAGTACTTGAAAGGTGACCGGGTCACTTATAAGATACCTAAAAAGTGACTGGATTACATTAAAAGTAACCTAAAAGGTGACTAGGTAACCATGAAGGCACCTAAAAAGTGACCAGGTCACCAAGAAAGTAACCTAAAATGGTGACCAAGTCACCTTCAAAGTTCCTAAAAAATGACCACGTTACCTTAAAGGTGACTAGGTGACCGTTAAGGCACCTAAAAAGTGACCAAGTCACGTTGAATATAAACTAAAAATGTGACCAGGTTACCTTGAAGGTACTTGAAAGGGAACAAGGTTACATTGAAGGTAATTTGAAAATGTGATCTAGTCACATTGAAGGTACCTAAAAGATAACCGGGTCATCTTTTCGGTAAATTGAAAAGATGACCAGGTTACCTTGAAGATACCTGAATAGTGACCAAGTCACCTTGAAGATACCTGAATAGTGACCAAGTCACCTTGAAGATAAACTGAAAAGGTGACCTGGTCACTTTGAAGGTACCTAAAAGGTGACTAGGTCACCTTGAATGTGACCTAGAAAGATCTCTCGATCATCTTGAAGGTACTTGAAAGGTGATTGGGCCACCATGAAGCTAATTAGAAAAAGTGGCCAGGTCATCTTAAAGATACATACAAAGTTACTGGGTCACCTTAAATGTAAAATAAAAAAGTAACCGGCAACCATGAAGGCATTTGGAAAGTGACCCGATTGCCATGAAGGTTTACCTAAAAAGGTGACTAGGTCACCTTGAAGGTATCTAAAAAGTGATCGAGTCATCTAAAAGGTAACCTGAAAATGTGACCAGACATTTAAAAAGTGACCAAGTCATATTTAATGTAACCTAAAAATGTGACCAGGTTAAGTTGAAGGTAACACGAAAAAGTGACATGATCACCTTGAAGGTATTTAAAAGATGACCAGGTCACCTTTTAGGTAACTTGAAAAGATGATCGGGTTACCTTAAAGGTACTTGAATAGTGACCAGGTAATCTTGAAGATAAACTCAAACAATGACTTGTTCAAACTTTAAGTACTTGAATAGTGACCATGTCACTTTTTTTGTGTTATTTTCAATGTAACCTCGTTACACTTTAGCTACCTAAAAGCTAACCGAGTCACTTTTTTAGGTTACCTTTAAGATAACTTGGTCACCCTTTAAGTACCTTCAAGGTGACCTGGTCACCACTTTAGATTACCATCAATGTGACTAGGTCACCTTTTTATGTTACTTTCAATGTGACTTAGTCACACTTTAGGTACCTAGCATGTGACCGGGTCACTCTTTTAGGTTACTTGCAAGGTGGCCCGGCCATATTTCGGGTACCTTCAAGGTGATCGGGTGAACCTTTTAGGTTACCTTTAATGTGACTAGGTCACCTTAAAGGTTACCTTCAAGATGACTTGGTCACTTTTCGGGTAGCTTCAAGGCGACCCGATCACCTTTGAATGTTACCTTCAAAGTGACCCGGTTAGCTTTTAAGTACCATTAGAATGACTTGGCCACCATTTTAGATTACCTTCAAGGTGAGCCGACCACCTTTTAAGGTTACCTTCAACGTGACCTAGTTTTCTTTTAGGTACCTTCAAAATTACCTTGTAACCTTTTTAGATTACCTTCATTGTGACTCGGTCACCTTTTAAGTTATCTTCAAGGTGACCCAGTTACATTTTAAGTACCTTCAAGGTAACCTGGTGACCTTTTTAAGTTACTTTCAATATGACCTGGTCATACTTTGGGTATCTAAAAAGTGACTGGGTTACCTTTTTAAATTTCCTTTGATGTGTCCCGGTCACAATTTACATGTCATTAAGGTGACCTGGTCACCTTTTTAGGTTACTTTCAAGGTGACCCAGTTACACTTTATGTAGCTTTAAGGTTACTAAGTTTATTTTTTAGGCTACCTTTAAGAAGACTCGGTTACACTTTATGTACCTTAAAGTTTACCGGGTCATTTTTTAGTTTACATTCAAGGTGACTTGGGCACACTTTAGGGTTGGATTTCAGTTATAGTTAGGGTTTGGGGTTAAGGTTAGGGTTTAGATTTTGTTTAAAGTTGGGGTTTAGGTTATGGTTATAGTTTAAGGTTAGGATTTCAATTACATTTAAGGTTTAAGGTTTATGGTAGGTTTAAAGTTTAAGGTTTAATGTTAGGATTTAAGGTCTAAGGTTTAACGTTAAGGTTAAGGTTTAAGTTTTGTTTAAGATATAAGATTAGGGTTAGGGTTAGGGTTTATGTTATGGTTATGGTTTAAGATTAAGGTTTAGGTTAGGTTTAAGGTTTAAGATGATGTTTAAAGTTACTTGATCACACTTTAGGGTTTGGGTTAGGTTTAAGGTTAAGGTTATGGTTATGGTTTAAGGTTTAAGGCTATGGTTAAGGTTGTGGTTAAGGTTTTAGGTTAAGGTTTAAGGTTAGGGTTTAGTGTTGGGGTTTAAGGTTTAAGGTTTAATGTTTACGGTTAAGGTCTAGGTTATGTTTAAAGCTTAAGGTTTAATATTTAAGTTTAGGGTTAGGGTTAGATTTAAGGGTTCAAGGGTTAGGGCTATGGTATGAGGTTTAGGGTTGAGGTTTAAGGTTAAGGTATAAGGTCTAGTGTTAAGGTTTAAGGTTAATGTATAAGGTCTAGCGTTAGGGTTTAGGATTAAGGTTAAGGTATGAGGTTTAGCGTTAGGGTGTAAAGCTTAGGGGTTGAGTTAGGGTATGAGGTTTAAGGTTAAGGTTTAGGTGCTAAATTTGGGGTTTTGGTTTGGCTTACTATATGAGGTTTAGGGTTAATTTGAGGTTAGGTTTAGGGTGTAAGTTTAATGATCCTAGTAGGCAAATGTCAATTTTAAATTCTTTGCTATGTTACTATTACTTTGCAAATTACTTTTCATTTGCTTTACTAAGTTGATCAATACACATAAATTTTATATTTTAAGTACCATTGGCATATTTATAAATAATATTTTATTATGTGTATTATTCAAAAATTAATATTATTGTTTAGGTTTAAGGTTATAGTTAAGGTTAATGGTTAACGGTTTTACTATATTATTGCATATTATTCTTATGTGAAGTGATTATTTTTACCATATTATAGTTTTATTCATAATTCACACTACAAGAAGTCTAAAAATTAATTTTAAGATTTTTTTTTCTAAAGTATGTATTTTTTAAAAAAAATTCAACTTAACTAACCCAAAAAGATAAAAATTAGTAAAAAAATATTTTATTGTCATAAAAAGTATTCACAAAATGTAAATTCATTAGAACATCATTAAGAAGTTTTTTTATGAATTTTTTAGTTAAACATACTAATAGAAGGAAAATTAGTAACTCAGGTCAACTTGACTGTTAACTCAAATCTAACCCGAAACTAACCGAGATTGAAATTCACCCGACCTATGTTAAACCCAAACCCAAATGAACCCAACCTGACCCAACCAACTCAAGTATGAAATCTACTTAACCCAAAATTAACCCAAACTCAAATAACTTGGCATAGACCCAAATTCATGTTAATCTAATTAAACTTAAACCTAAATAGTCTGACTCAAACCTGACCTGACCTACCTAATTGTCATTCCTAATTTCTACTAAACTATATTTTTTACAATTATAAGTGACATTTTAATGACTATGTAGAAAGTTTAAAGAAATATAATGGTGCATTATTTTGTTGATAATTAGATCTTTGAATTTACAACTTGTCTCATTTTTAGATACTTGATCTTTAAATTATTAATTTTTTTACATTACAAAAACTACAAAACTGGTCACTAGTAAATACTATTCTTTTAACATTGCACATCAACCATATATACTATTAGAGACTCAATTTTAAATTCCTTGTTATGTTACTATGTTACTATTACTTTCTAATATACTTTTCCTATGATTTACTAAGTTGATAAATATATACAAATTTTATATTCTGAGTACCATTGGCATATGTATTAAATAATATTTTATTAAGTGTATTATCCTCATTTTTAAAAAATTTTATCCAATAAAATAGTAAAATTTGAAAATCGTAGGAAATTCATTAGAACAAAATTAAGAAAATTTTTATGAGTTTTTTTAATCAAACATAGTAGAAGAAGGAAGATTAACCTAAATTAAATCACATAAAGATCAAATTTTTTAATATAAATTTTAACAAAAATTATGAAAAATAATAAAATCAATCGAGTCATTTCAGCTTATATATCAGTAACTTGAGCAAAACCTGACCATCAACTCGAATGTAACTATGATATTATTGCATTAATCATCCTCAAACTATCAAGCGTTGTATTAATCATCCTCAAGCTATAATATTGTTACTGTCTCGTCCTATCATTTATCACAACCATTAAGGGTGGATGGAAAAATAGCGTGGCTGTTGTCTCGTCCTTTCTTCTAAGTTTTTTTTCCTTTTTCTGCTATTTCCATTCAACTAATATTTTAATATTTTTCTCAATTTCAAATATTTTTTCAAAAAAATAAATTCTCTAATTTTCTCATTTCTCCCCCTGTTTTTTTTTCTTTTTCTTCTATTTCCTTGTCTTTCCTCCCTATTATAATTTAATTTACAATTGAGAAAACAAGTGTAAATTTTTTAAATTTAATCAATTCCTATCACATTAAATTTTATTTTCATGCAACATTCATATTAGTTTGTGTATACTGATCAACTTATACAGCAAATAAAAGCAACATAGCAATGAATTTAAAACCTAGCATCTAATAGCAAAGAATAATAAATTTTACTATTGACCAGTCTTCTAATTTTTGTGATGTAAAAGAATTAACAATTTAATGATCAAATGCCTAAATCCAATTCATATGTTTAAGTGTCAATGAAATAAGACACTTCTATATTTCTTTAAACTTTCATTATAGCCACTAAAATATCATTTATGATTCTAAAAGTATAGTTTAATAGAAATCATTTACATTTTGTCGTGAAAAATTATCATTCTTACTTATATAAACTATTTTTCTCAAATTTTAATTATTTTTATTCAAAATAAGATATATTGTTTCATTTCCTCCTCGCTCCCTCCTTGTATTTTCTTGTTTCTTTCTTTTTTTTTCTCCCCTTCCTCCTCCTTTCTTTTATACTTTTTTCTTTATTTTCTTCTTCCTCTCTCCACATTTTCTTCTTTTTCCTTTGTTTTATTCTCATTTTCTCCACTTTTTCTTTTTCTTTTTCTTTCCTCTCTCCTCTCCCACCAACTAGGCTTGTCCATCCCTTCAATGGTGAAGATTGTCTGTCCCTTCTCACTTTTTCTTTGGTGGGTAATGTAAAATCTCCCTAAAGTGGGGTTTAACAAAGGTGTACAATCTCTCATAGGTTGAAATGATAAAATAAAAAAATAATTCTATTACAGAATAAAAATATAAAAGTAGTTATTATTACTCGTTTATTGAAATTCACAAAAAAAAAAAAAAGAATTCCCAAAATTCTCTCCTTCACTCCACTTCCTCCTATTTCACAATCCAATTGATCACAGTGCTTGATAAAGGGTGGTAAAAACCATGAGATCATTCAACCTTTTGAAGCCAGCTCCAAATTTCTCCAACATCTTTAAGTCCTTACCCCTAGTGCCATTAAGGAGCTTCCAATCCAAATGGAACAAGAGTTGAGCCAAAGGAAGCTCTACATTGGGCTGCACAAACAGGATGCTGGGGCAGATCCTTCTCCCACCGCTAAATGGAATATACTTCATGTTTCATTTTCATCATCCGAATCTGTACAATAACTTCCTTCATCAGAGTCCTCAAAGAAATTAGGCAACTTAATTCTCGATTGATTTTGCTCATCAGCTTTATCACTTTGCAGCTTGGTTACTTTAAGGTTACACTAGGCTTTACCACAAATTCCTACATCAATGAGCTTGAAATGCTCCTTCATCTTGTTGGTTGCCTCGATAAACTCCTCACCTTCATCCGATTGCAATTCAAGCTCTAATATCTTCACTTCCTCTTCGTACTCCATATCAAGATCAACACCATCATCATTCTCACTACTTTTTTCTTCTAAGTTTTCATCATTATCCTCATCATTATGTTTAACATATATCTTAATGTTACCATATTTCACCGCATGCTTTATCATCTTCCTTATGCATGAATCATGTATGACATGTGAGCCATGATCTAGACATGCTTCAGGTTCCTTATAATAAATACTCTTGATGTCCATAACCTTAACACCCAAGTCCTTTAAAGCATATAACATGCACCAGTAAGATATCATGCCATCCTTATATTCCTTAGAACATGTCTTATAATCAACATATGCATTCTTTTCTCCTCGTTCAAACTTACCACCATAATAAATGATCACAATAAAAACACTCATTTTGTATTTAATACAGTAAAACAACCAAATTGGGTACCTTTAATTCTTACTTAGAACACTAACTCAATTGTGAATATTCAATTGACAATTGACCATTTTGTCCCACACTGATTTTGTTTCCATTTACTATTGTCTCTTTTTTTTCCCACCTTTTTGCTTCCTTTAACCGAATGAAAGCCTTGATCTTTTAAAACAATGATTAAGGCCCTAATTTTTTTTTTCCCACAGAATAAAAAAAATGCTCTTAATATCCCCCCTTATAGTAGCCCTCAACAAAAAGCAAGTCATTTCACCATTATATTTAATCCAAAACGAATGCCATATGACTCACGTGTGATCACATGGCTACTTTTGTCAGCTGCTGGACTTAAATGACCCGAGTTCAAAATTTTGAAGGCTCTTGTCGTTCGAGTCAAAGTTCTAGGGCCAACTCCAACAAGGTGCTAAAGTTCAAGGGCTTCTGTCGTACTTTAGCCTTAAAACTATGTATCTTTTCAGGTTGAGATCTCTCACTCAGTTGTTGGGTTGAATTATAAAACTTGAATAATTGATGTGTTCAAACTCTCTAAGATATTCACACTAACCAGTTAGATCACCATGCCTCCTCAACAAAGTTGGCTAGTGAGCTATACTTGTGTTTGCAGTTTTAGTTTGTATCCTTCAAGGAAAATAAGAAACAAGTACAGCTATGATTTGAAAACCTTTTTTTTCCCCCTAATTTTTTCCATAAGGGTTCTCTATAAGAAATACACATTATATATCCCTATATATAGTGATATGTGAATTCCAAGCCATGTAGGTTTCATACCTTAAATTAATTGGGTCTAATTTTGGTTACAATTATGAGCTCAATTTTTTTGCCAATAATTTATCCAAAATTATCATGAAATTATAACCAAATAATTTGACCTATACACTTAAATAATCCAGTTGGCTTGAAGTGTATAATCCTACAGGCTTCTATTATATTGACAATAAGCATAAATCACATTTATTATCAAAAACAAAGAATGGTGTCTAGCAATAAATCATTGTTACCCAAATGACAAGATAGTCAGTGACTCGACTAAACTTCCATGATCATTTTCCATATATAGCCTTGTCCCTTTGTCTGAGATATTAAGATTGAGCATGAGACATGAAACGTGTCATTCTTTTATAGCCCAATCTTTGGTTTTTTTATTCCTGAGTAGACTAATTAATAAATGATGACAATGATATCTCATATCAACTCATCCGATCATGATCATGCATTTCCTCTATCTCACTCAATCAAAGGGCTAAAAGATATCACGCCCTTTATATATGATAAATTTCAACTTGATCATGCAAATCTCTTCGTATGATATGTGACATATCCAATAATCACTTTTATGTTTACTCGATTATGAGCAACAAAAGGTAATATCAAAGTATGTGACTCATATGTATAAACCTTGATGACCTTAGGTCAAAGGGCTACATATACCATCATCATTATGAGAACCGCTTATGGTACTGATATAATGACTCATGTATCATTCTCATGGTGGGTCCTAAGTTACATAAAATATCTTGAAAGCAGGGGAGCAGGAAGTGAGAGCGAGAACTAGAAAACGTTATTTTTTAAAATTTAAGTAAAAAGGTTATAAAAGCGATAATGATAGTGCAATTGAAAGTGAAAGTAGGAGCGGTAACCGAAAATTTAAGGATTGTGCAACTTAGGTCGGGCCAGTCCAGAACACAAATTCTATAATTTGTACCTATATGTAAACTATATATCTCATATTAGTTTCCACATATGCTAATTTTTATGTGTTATTGCAACTTACCCCACAAAGATACTCAACCAGACGCATTTAAGAATACTATTATTCTAGGATTATAATTATATTGTCTTGTTACACATAAACAAAAAACAAACATAATTATTGAAGTTATGTGTAAAATACAATTATCTTATGATTGATTTTTGGGCACACCCTAATAACTAGAGCGAGGGTCATATTAAAGACATTGGTAAAAATGATGTATTCAAAAACTTAGGTGCTAGAGTATTAGATAAAGAAAACATGAAGTTAAAATTTACATTTTTTGCATTTTTCATGTTTGCTGCCTAAGCAAATTTAACTGTTGTTGTTTGTAAAATTGCTCCCAATAAGTAATGTTAATGGCAAATTTACAACAACAAAATATTAGTGATTAAATTGCTCCATTAAATAAACATTAGTGACAAATTTGTGTATTCTCCCTAAAAAATTTGGCCCATTGTCTACAAAGATGACTTCCTATGTAGAGATATCAATGGGTTGGATTTGGGTTGGATGAAGGTATTCTCACATCATGCCTGTGACCTTGAACGCTTTACCTATATTCTACCTATCACCTGTCAAGTGGACAATTTTTATATTCATATTCTACCTATTTTTAGACTGGTTGAGTCGAAGAAAACCCATTCACCTACCACACCTCCACAGCCATAATTTTATTAAGTCATGTCATGTCTAATCTTACATTTGTTACTATTAAAAATATTTATTATAAATTATCTATTAAAGCAACCTATGCTTGTTTTTAATTTTAGATAACTTATCTATTATGCTTTTATTTTCATCACATAACTAATAGTAATATGTTATACACACGCGCACACATATATGTATGGGTCAAATGTGAGGCAGATAAACCCTAAAATTACATCCTACCCAAATCCGATGGTAGGTGAAAAAAGAAAAACCACATCCAACCTAAACTTAATTAATTGCTAAAAAAACTCAATCCATTGAATCAGATGCAAACCGGATGTTCATCAGATTGGACATCTATTAACATCCCTATTCCTATGGTCCACGGTCCACACAATAGCATTGAGTGTATAGCACACTTTCTTGCGAATTTTTATTTTCTCATTTATGTTCAACTCAATTTTTTTTCTTTGTATTACCTCCGTTTTTCAGTACTTGACCTTAAGTTTTAAGGGAAGTTAAAGAAAAATTTATCTTATTTTGTTGAAAAGTAAAGAAATACTACCATCGGCTATTTATTTGTCTTATATGAAAAAGTATTAAAAAATAAATTTTCCTAAAATTGAATGAAAAGACAATAGAGTCAACTACATTGAAACCAAAAGTGTACTATTAATAGTTACCAAATGAAATTTTGAAAAATAATTTTTGGAACTATAAGCTCTTTTCTGGCACATACATATACAACTAGTGTGTTTATGCATCATTAAGATACAAATCTAACAATCAACAGTAAATTAAAATTAGAAAAGATTGACAAATGTTATCATAATGTACTATGATTATACATATATGATATTACATCCTTAATTTTTATAAAAATACTACGTACCTTTATCTTAGAATATCTTGTTCTTGAACATTTTTTAAAAATCTCAAATTATTTGCCATCATTTTCTTAAAAGGTCAAAAGTTATGGCTATCATTAATTTATCTTTTATATAAACCCACAAAAAGAAAACATTTCTTCATTTATCAACGGAGGGAGCAGTGGAAATATCAATCAAAAAGTAAATTACATAAATGATCTCTAACCTTTTATTATTGTTTCATTTTAGTCCCTAACATATTGGATGTTCTATTGTAGTCCTAAATATATTGAAAATGTTTCATTTTAGTCCTAAATCTATTTAAAATGTACCATTTTGGTCTGTATTAGATGAAATTAGTTAACTCAAAGTATTTTTCTGTTAACAACTTTTTATATCAAAATTTAAATTGCTCGATAAATGTTTTAAAATAAATTTAATTTATATAATAATTTTTTATAGTTAATGAAAAATTGAAATCACTTTTTTTTATTCTCTGTAAATTGAACTTATTTCTTTCAAAAGAAAAAACTATTAATTTAAATTATCTATTTATTGTAAAAAAAATATCAAACTGTTTAAATTTATTAAAAGACAACCACCCAATATTTAAACTAAAATTCCAAAAACTTGTGTGAGACAATTATTCTGGGTTGATTAGTTTCATCTGGTATGGGACGAAAATGAAACAATTTTAATAGGTTTGGCACCAAAACAGAATTTTCAATAGGTTAGAGACTAAAACAAAATGATAACTAAAAGTTAGGTGTCATTTACGTAATTTACTCTATCAATCAATATAAGATGATTTTTTTTTTTTTAGCAGCAATAGAACAAATATATTACTTGAAAAAACAGTTACAAAGACAAGCCCGCTAGCCAGGAGCTAGATAGGCAAAATCCTCCAGCCCTGAGAATACAAGAGAAAAATTACTATGCAGCTTAATACCCTATCAGCAGTTAACCTAACCCATTACAAATAACCTGTTTTAAATTTACCATCCAATCAGTATAAGATAAGTAGAATAAAAGTAATAGTTTTATATCAATAATTGAATAGATGTAACATGAACTTGATTTCCATGTCAGTTGGTTGAGATTTTGGTCACCAGCTTAACAGTATAGTTCTTCTCCTCTCCCCCAATTACATTGAAATGCTAAGTTCTGATGTTAAAAAAGTAATTCAACGTCCTCCATACTTTCGAAAACTAATTAATTTTTCTCTAACTGCTACAAATTCTCAAATTTCTAATTATTAATTATGCTTAAAAAGTAATCGCAGAATATTGCCCTAAATAGGGGGTTTCTACAATACCCCCAAGAAAGGGGCACCAATACTAAGTACTATATTGACCATTAGATTGAAATGAAATGATATGAACTGTTAGATTAATAACCGGTTACCTATTAGTTATGTTAATAATGGGAAAATGAAAGAAAATAAAAAATGCAAAGGGAACGAAATGGTGACGGGTGAGAAAACCCATACAGGTCCAGTCCAAGGTGCAGTCGTGCGCGCCACAGTGCTCCCGGTTTTGTTCACTGAATTTTGTGACAATGATTTTCGCTGCAAGTGGTTCAATTTATAATTCCAATTCCTTAGTTATTATTGTTGTACCTCACCTGGTCACAACCACGTAATTTTGTGGTTATTAATTATAATTTGAAAATATACAAATCTGACCAAAACTTCATTTTAGTGTCAAATAAACTTTTAAACCCAAAAAATTTAATCTAATCTGACCCGACCCAACCCAATCTAATCATAGTTAAACCAGTAGACGGTTTACTCAAAAAAGTCAATACAGGTTAAACGATAGTCTTTTTTGCTTGTGGAATTTTTTTTGTTAAAATACTTAAAGAAAAGTAATATTATTATTGTGTCCATTACACCAAAAATAAAATTCTCCACTTTAAAGGTATAACAAAAATAATAAAAAATGAATTATAGATGATTTGTAAACATAGCTCAGTGATGAAGAAATTAATAATTTTTATTCAGGTACCTAAATATTAATTGGATCATTAATTTAAGTACTTTAGATAAAGAATGTTTACATATAACCAATGTGGAAAATTTTTTAGACATTTACATATATTAGGAAACACTACAAACAGAGTAGGAAATTTTGATTCTTTTAGTATTCCTAAAACCCATTTTGGTCCTTTTTCTCTTTTTTTTTTTTTTTTTTTTGTGCAAATTCAATGGTAAACCCCTTACTAATTGTAACAATGGAGTTAGGATTTTGTAAAATAAAAATTGTCCATGTCAGTGCACGACAAATCTATCCAATGTTGACTAAGTAACACGTTGTTATTCTACATTTGTAAGTCCTAGCTTTGATGAACGAAACTTTTAGTCCCTTCTCAGGCAATGAAAATCCTCTAAAATGCTAATCATCCAAGCAGTGGGCAGTCTATTTTAACAAACAAGCAAACATTAATTATACTAATCTTCATCACCGAATGTGTAAGTATTATCTTTATAAGATGACATTCATTTGGGATTAAGGGATGTAGTGGAGAATAAAGTTTTTAATATGTTTACATTTTTTGGTGAAATTTTTAAAAAGTTCGTACTTTGAAAAAATCATTGTGAGCCTATTAAAGAATATATCTACAATGAGATTTGAGAGCATAAGAGTCCAAAGAAAAATATTTTTTTCACTTTATTTCTATTTAAAATTGTTCTAATTTATATTTTTTTTTGTGTCAATGGTAAAACACCAATTTTAATTTCCTAAATTTTGAAACTTTATTATATAAAAATTATACCTGATTTTACGTCAACTCTAAATCTAAAATTCTTTCATGGAAAATTTTATTTAATCAATAGTTAAACTCACTTTTAATCACTAGAACTATAAATTTTTCTCTCTTCAACTCCACACTTTATTATTTAATAAATATTGTACTATATTTATATTAAATGCTAGTACATATTGAACCATTATAACTCAAGAATTTTGCACTTTGCCTTTTCTGCTTTTGTGTAACCGGGTCACCTTTTCCACTTACCTTCAGTATGACCAAGTCACATTTTAGTTACCTAAAAGGTGACCCATTCCCTTTTGAGATTATCTTCAATGTAACCCAGTCACCTATTAGGTACCTTCAAGGTGATCAGGTCACCTTTTTAAGGTGCTTTCACTATGACTCAGTTACATTTTAGGTACTTAAATATTGACCAGGTCACCTTTTGAGGATACATTCAAGGTAACTTCATGACCTTTCGAGTAACTTCAAGGTGACCAAGTTTACTTTTTAGGCTACCTTAAATGTGACCTGGTCACCCTTTAGGTATCTAAAAAGTGATCTGGTTTGAGGTTACCTTTAAAGTGTAACACCCCCATGTCCCACATGGGTGAATTGTGGGAAGCCTTATGTGGATATATAGGTTCCAGCTCTAGAACATAAACACCTAGCGCTTATCCTTTTTCAAAGGATAGCCCATGTGGTGTGGGCAGGTGTTTCGTTGACCAGTTCTGGATTTGGGTCGTTATAGATGGTATCAGAGCCAACCTGGGACCACGATGGTGTGACATGGTGGGTGTGCATATGCATCGTCTACCGGGACTGATCCTGGATTTGAGAGGCTACTTGATCAGGGGCTAAGTAGTCCGATTAGAGAGGTTACTTGGTCCAGGAACCAAGTAATCCGATTGATCCTAACGAGGACGTTGGGTACATAAGGGGGGGAGTTTGTAACACCCTCATGTCTCACATGGGTGAATTGTGGGAAGCCTTATATGGATATATAGGCTCCAGCTCCAGAACATAAACACCTAGCGCTTATCCTTTTTCAAAGGATAGCCCATGTGGTGTGGACAGGTGTTTCGTTGACCAGTTTTGGATTTGGGTCGTTATAGCCCCTCGAAAGTATAACTGGCTGGGACTGGGGTTCAACTTTGTGTTATTTGATTTCTAAAGAAACATATGGTTTGTTTAAATTGACACATTATGTGCATATTAGTTTTCTTGGGATTGTCACTTAACTACTCTGATTTAATTTAATACTCTCATTGTTTGGAAAATAATTTAAATAAAATGTTTTACCTCATATTTCTTAAATTATTTTTAATTAAATGCTTTATAATTCTGAGAATTTAAGATGTCTTTTAAAATTAAGGTTCATAAAATTGAGGGCGTAACAGTTTGGTATTAGAGCCAACTCGGGACTGCGATGGTATGGCATAGTGGGTGTGCACATGCATCGTCTACCGGGACTGATCCTGGATTCGAGAGGCTACTTGACAAGGGCTAAGTAGTCTGATTAGAGAGGTTGCTTGGTCCGGGGAATAAAGTAATCCGATTGACCCCAACAAGGACGTTGGGTACATAAGGGGGGAGTTTGTAACACCCCCATATCCTGCATGGGTGAATTGTGGGAAGCCTTATGTGGATATATAGGCTCCAATTCCAGAACATAAGCACTTAGCGCTTATCCTTTTTATAAAGGATAGCCCATGTGGTGTGGGCAGGTGTTCCGTTGACCGGTTCTGGACTTGGGTCGTTACAGATGGTATCAGAGCCAACCCGGGACCGCGATGGTATGGCTTGGTGGGTGTGCACATGCATCATCTACCGGGACTGATCCTGGATTCGAGAGGCTACTTGGCCAAGGGCTAAGTAGTCCGATTAGAGAGGTTTCTTGGTCCGGGGAATTAAGTAATCCGATTGACCCCAACAGGGACGTTGGGTACATAAGGGGGGGAGTTTGTAACACCCCCATATCTTACATGGGTGAATTGTGGGAAGCCTTATGTGGATATATAGGCTCCAATTCCAGAACATAAGCACATAGCGCGTTGACCGGTTCTGGACTTGGGTCGTTACATAAAGTAACCTGGTCACATTGCGGGTACCTTAAAGGTGACTCGATCACTTATTGTGGTCACATTCAATGTGACTCAGTCACAATTTAGATACACAAAAGCTGACCAGGTCACCTTTTAACCTAGTTTACTTTTATGTACCTTTAGTATAACCGGGTCACCTTTTACCCTTACCTTCAGTGTGACCGAGTCACACTTTGGTTACCTTCAAAGGGACCCAGTAACCTTTTTAGGTTACCTTCAATGTGACCCGATGACACTTTAGGTACCTTAAAGGTGACTCGATAACATTTTTAGGTTACTTTCACTGCCACTCGGTTACCTTTTAGGTACCTTTAAGGAGTTTCAGTTACCTTTTGATGTTACATTCAAAGTGACACGGTCACCTCTTGGGTACCTTCAAGGTGACCTGGAAATATATTTAGGTTACCTTCAATGTGACGCGATCACACTTTAGGTACCTTCAATATGACCAGATGATCTTTTTCAGTTACTTTCAATCTAACTCGGTCACATATTAGGTACCTTCAAGGTGACCCAGTAATCTGTTTAGGTTATCTTCAATGTGATCCGTTCACACTTTAGATACCTTCAACATGACTCGGTAACTTTTTAGGTTACTTTCAATGTGACCTGGCAACTTATTAGATACCTTTAAGAAACCCGGTTACTTTTTTGGGTTATCTTCAAGATGACTCGGTCATGTCTTAGGTACTTTTCAAGGTGACCCGACAATCTTTTTAGGTTCGCTTCAATATGACCTGGCCACACTTTACATACCTTTAAGGTAACCTGGTGATGTTTTTAGGTTACTTTCAATATAACCCAGTCACACTTTAGGTACTTTCAAGATAACCTGGTAATCTTTTTAGGTTGCCTTCAATGTGACCCAGACACACTTTAGGTACCTTTAAGGTGACTCGGTCACTAATTTAGGTTACTTTTAAGGTGACTCAATTACACTTTAGATACCTTTAAGGTGACCGGATTACTTTATATTACCATTAATGTGATACGGTTATATTTTATACCTGTAAGGTTAGGGTTAAGATTAGATATAAGGTTAAGGTTAAGGTTATGGTTACGGTTTAAGGTTAGGTTTAAAGTTGATGGTTTAAGTTAGGTTTAAGGTTTCGGTTTATGGTTTATGGTTTAAGTTTTAAGGTTCAAAGTTAAGTTTAAGATTTAAGGTTCAAGGTTTAAGGTTAGAGTTCAAGGTTTAATGTTTAAGGTTTATGGTTTAAGTTTTAAGGTTCAAGGTTAAGTTTAATATTTAAGGTTTAGGGTTTAAGGTTAGGGTTTGGGTTAGGGTTTAGTTTATGGTTAAGGTTTAAGCTTATGGTTTGAGTTAAGGTTTAAGCTTATGGTTTGGGTTAGGTTTAAGGTTTAAAGTTTAAGGTATGTTGACAGTTTAGTTAGGGTTTAAGGTTTAAGGTTTGAGGTTAGGGTTTAAGTTATGTTTAAGGCTTAAGGTTAGGGTGATGGTTTATGTTACGGTTAAGTTTTAGGGTTAAGGTTTAATCTCAAGGTTTAGGTTAGGTTTAAGGTTTAAGTTTTAAGATAGGTTTAGGGTCTACGGTTAGAGTTAAGGCTATGTTTAGGGTTAAGGCTAAATTTACCTTTTAAGGTTAAGACTAGGTTTAGGGTTAAAGATTAAATTTTTTTAATTTAGGGTGCTAAAAATTTAAGGTATAAGTTTAGGTTTTAGGGTTTAGGGACTAGATTTAGGGTTAGGGATTTAGGGTTTAGGGTTTAGGGTTTCAGGTTCTAGTTTAGTGTATGGAATTTAGGATTGTAGTTTGAGTTACAGTTTGGGGTTGGGTTAGGGTATGGGACATAGGGTTACTACTAGTGCTCAATTTAGGGTTTAGGATATTTAACATTAATTTAGTGTGTTATTGTATATTATTCTTATAAGAAGTGATTTTTCATCCAAATTATAATTTTATTGATAATTTGCACTTCAAGAAGTCTAAAAAGTAATTTTAAGATTTTTTTTGTCCAAAGTAATTTTTTTTGTAAATTTTTAACCTAAATAAACTAAGATGATAGAAATTTTTTTGGACTTGTTTAGGTTTAAAATCTAAATAAATTAATTTTTTATGTAAATAATCACTTCAAAGTACACTGAGGTGTCCCCCTGACACTCAGGCCAAAGTTCAAGCCTCTCTGAAGTAAAAAAAACCCACTCACTCTCTAATTTTTTTACATAATATTAAGGCTAGGTTTATGGTTCAAGTTTAATGTTCTTGGTAGACAAATTTCAAGATTACAACATTGGTACCTAAAATTTTAGGTACAATGTAATAAAGTACCTAAATTTCACAGTAAAAGTTGAAAAATTTTATGAATTTCTTAATTAAACATACTAAAATAAGGAAAATTAACCTATTTTAAATCACATAAAAATTGAATTTTTTAAATTTAAATTTTAACAAAAAAGCATACAAATTTTATATTTTGAGTACCATTGACATATGCATAAAAAAATATTTTATTAAGTGTATTATTTAACAATTAAATCACATAAAAATTGAATTCTTTAAGGTTAATTTTTACAAACATCATATAAAAATAGAATCAATCCAATCATTTCAGCTTAGGCATCAGTAACTCGAGTCAACTCAACTGTCAATCCGAATCTAGGTCCGAAACAAACTGTGATTGAAATTCACGTGACCTGTTTTAAACCCAAACCCAAATAAACCCAACCTGACCCAACCCAACTTGGGCACAAAATCCAATCAACCCAAAATTAAACTCGTACCCAAATAACTCAACCTAAACTCAAATTCATATTAACCCAATTAAATCTGAACCTGAATAGCCTAACCAAAATCTGACCTGACCTACCTAATTGTCATCCCTATTTTCTACTAAACAATATTTTTTAGAATCATAAGTGACATTTTAGTAACTATATGGAAAGCTTAAAGACATATAAAGGTACCTTATTTTCATGATAGTTAGATCTTTGAATTTACGACTTGTCTTAGATTTAGGTACCCGATCTTTAAGTTATTAATTTTTTAGGTCATATTTTAAGTTATCTTCAATGTCACCTGGTTATATTTTATATACCTTAAAAATAACCAGATTGGGTTTGAGTATGAGATTTAGGGTCACTAGTACTGCTCAATTTAGGGTTTTGGACATTTAGCATTAATTTAGTGTATTATTGTAAATTATTTTTATAGGAGGTGATTATTCACCCAAATTATAATTTTATTAATAATTTGCACTTCAAGAAGTCTAAAAAGTAATTTTAAGATATTTTTTGTGAAAATTAATTATTTTTTTGGTAAATTTTTAACTTAAATAAATTAAAATGATAAAAAATATTAAAAATATTTTATTTTCATATAAAGTGTAGATAGTTTTTTTGGACTTATTTAAGTTTAAAATCTCAATAAATTAATATTTTTTCTAAATAATTATTTTATATGAGATTAATGTATGATAATGAATTAAAATTATTGTATAACAAGCTGGATTTTAAATTCCTTCCTATTGTTACTATTGCTTTGTAAGTTACTTTTCATTTGCTTTACTAAGTTGATCAGTGTACACAAATTTTATCTTTTAACTATCATTGGTATATATATAAAATAATATTTTAATAAGTGTATTATTCAAAAATTAATATTTTTTATATGTCTAATATTTTAAAAAACATTTTCTTCATTTTTAATAGTTTACACCTGAAGTTTTAGCTCAATGGCTACTTTAGAATACACTAGGGTTGCTGTTGACCCTCAAGCTTGAGTTCAAGCCTCTTTGCAGCCAAAAAACTCACCCACTCCTTAATCCCCCCCTAACATTGTAATGTCGTTTGTTACATTTTATTTTAAGTACAAAAAAAATAATTTGTATCTACTAAAATGCATTCTTTCATTTTTTTCCCCCTTCATTTTCTTCCGTACTCCTTTTCCTCTATTTTCTTCTCGCTCCTCTCTCCTCTCTACGTTTTTTTTCTCTCTCTATTTTCTTCTCTCTCCTGCCTCCTTTGTTACTTTGTACGCTTTTTGTTTTTTTATCCTCTCTATTTTCTTCTGTCTCCTCTGTCCTTTTTCATTTTCTTTCCTCTCCCCACACACCGGCGATTTCTGTCCAGCCCTTTTCCCTTGTCCCATCAGCCATGATCAAAGGTAGTTTATTGGCTTGTTAATTCACCCGCATTTGGCCGCCTCCCAATTCCCAAATACTCTATCAAGCAAGCTACAAATGTCGTCCCCTAACTTGGACTGCAGACGCCAGAGCTGACCACATTTGTGCAGTTGGCAATTCGTAACTTGGCATACACAAGTGGTGCTCATCTCCCGTTGTCTCTCGTTCTTGTGTCTTTCCCGTTGAAAAGAAAGGATACATTAGAATAAGAGCTTACAACAAGAAGTCTTTTTCAATATAAAAATTAATATTTGACATTACCCACACATTTTTTTTTTTGAACGGCATAAAGAATGAATTTATTAGCAAAAGAGGAAGAGAAAGAAAACACACTAGCAAGGAGCTAGCCCTATAACCCGCACAGGAACTCCCCCCACCCCCTTACAACAAAGCTTAAAACAGCTTAGACAAGAACCCAACCCCTCCCTTTTACAACCAGACATTACCCACACATATAAGTGAAAACAATAGCTATTGAAAAATTAGTTTATTTATTAAATTTTTATCACCATAACCAACTAGTCGTTGTAACAAGCAAATTAATATAATTTAATATAAATATACACTCACGTGTTTTTGTTCCTTTTTGTTTTAACTATTACACTTGTTTCTCTCCAAATAACAGAAAAAGAAAACAAAAACAACGAAGTAGCTATTTTTTTTATCAAGTATTTTTTATTCTTTTAGAGAATTTAATTAGCTATTTTTTTTATTAGTAGTTGTTGTCTTTTATATCAAATTTATGTTCTTTTATCAATTACTATTTCTTCTTTTGAAAAAAATTGATTGTTCTTTTATTTGTAGATTTTTATTTCTTTGTCTCAACTTTGGTCTTTTTATTAGTTTCTATTTGTTCTTTTAGAGAAACTAATTATTTAATATTGTTAGTTATTTCTTGTTTTGGATTAACTTCCTATTCATTATCAATACTTGCTTGTTATTTTATAAAAATTTGCTATTTTTTATTAGTAGTTATTTTTTGTTATTAGTTATTGTTTTCACTAGTAGTTATTGAAATACCCACTTCGTATCACCAATATTGTTTTATTTGATTTGATGCGGAGACTAAAAAAGTAAAAAAAGTTTATGTGTTGTTTTCACTTTTACCCTTAACTTTTTATATGTAAAACAAGAAAGTTAGAAATAGTAAATATTAAAATGATAATTTGAAGGATATGGTAAAATAAGTTACAAAACATACAACTGCCGTAAAGATTTAGAATGGTCCAAAACAGAAAATGAAGCAAGATTAGTGGAAGGGAGGGAGTAAAACATAGTTGCAATTCAAATATTATTTTTAAAATTATATTGTTTGATTTTTTATTGAGATGAATGTCCTTTAAAATTTAATTAATGCTTAACCAATATTTACAATTTTCTATAGATTTTTTTCCCAACCCAATCTAAAAAGAAAATTTCTTCAACTAATAATAAGATCGGTGTTATTGTAAGAAAAAATAAGGAACAATAATACTGGCCCCTCCACGAATAAAAAAAAAAAAAAAGAAAACAAGCCGACTAACGACTGACTAAAACATATCCGAATCAGCAAAAGGATGGCACAGCCGGTCATAGTAATGCATGAAAACGAGCTTATTCTGTTTGAAAATTCAATTATATATGGACACGCCTCCTCTGAGTCTCTGACCTGCTGCAACTATGACATTCCAACTTCCCCAAAATTTTTATAAAATAGAAAATAAAAAATAAATTTTTTTTGTCCAAACTTCAATAATTTTTTTATTTTGTAAAATTTTATATTTCTTATATAACAATTAAATATTATAGATTTAAAGAAAATTCAAATTAATGACTAGTTTAATTATTATATAATTAAATATTATTAAAAATGTAAAAAATTACTACTTTCATTTTACAAAGGACTCTTTTACCTTTTTGACTAAAATTTGATTTAAATATATTTATATTAATTATATTATAAAAAATTTTAAAAATTATATTTAAAAATAGCCTTTAAGGTTCCATTTTCAAAAAAAAAATTATATTTCTATAAAAAATTTTGAAATAAATAAAAATATGAATTAATTGTTGTATAATTAAATATTGTGCAAAATATAAAAATTTACTACCTCCGTTTCACAAAAAATGACTATTTTAACTTTTTCAACTAAAATTTGACTTAAATATATTTATATTAATTTGTTCTATACTTTTTTTAAAAAAAATTATATATAAAATAGAGTCATTTATGTACTATTTTCATACAAAAAGTTTATATTTCTATAAGAAATTTTGAAAGAAAGAAAATTATGAATTAATTGTTGTGAATAGTAAATGAGACAACCTTTATGAGATAAAAGGAATATTATTTTCCATTCCCCAAAAATTTTTAGAGTTTCTATCGAAATAATGAATGAGATCTTCTCTTTCATCTCATTCCCTATTTTAGAGAATAGGATGGGGAAACTGTTAGAGTGAGAAATGGTTTCATATTCTCTAAAATAGAGAAAAACTACAAAATGGAAAAACGGTTGGAGGTACTCTAAAATTGTAAACCCATAACTCTAAATCTCCAAGCAACCTTCTAATTACCATGTTCTAGCTGGTAATAAAACAAAGACTCATTGGCTTGTTGAGCCTCCAATCCGATCAACAATATGAAAACACAACTAAAAAAATGCCTTTTTCCAATGGCCAAATTTTCAACGGTTTAGCAGTTGGAAATTTCCAACGCGAGGCCGTTGGAAATTCTCGCATTGCCTCTCGTTGGAAATATTAGGTTGTTGGAATATGGAAAGAATTTTATAATTTTCAAAAACAAAGTAATATTTTGAAAATATTTTGTTATAAATAATAATAATACTAATAATAATAATTTGAGAAAGAAAGAAACATACTCTTGAGCTAAATAGAGTAAGATAATTGCACATCCAAGTCTTGAAAGCTTAACAAAAAAAATTAAGTATGCAACCTGCCAGTCAATAGTAACTCAAAACAAAATAAGTCTATGAAAACAATTTCCTCACAAGCTAGCAACGATTACCTCTCAAAAATTCAGAAAAACATCATATTTATGCATTTAGTAAAAAGAACAAACTAAGTAGATAAGAACTTAAAAAGTACAACCAATCTTACCACAAACCCATGAAAGACAATAAATCAATTGAGAATTCATTTCCTATTCTGATTTTACTTGATTTCTCTATCTTTTTTTTTCCTATTTTTTTCTTGTGTTCCACCATTTTGGCAAGTGTAGAACAGGAGCTCTGCTATACCCAAAGCTACTAACTCGACACAACTCTAAAGTGATCTTTAACCATACTCATGTTCCTAGTGTTAGTGTTGTGCCCAAAAAGCCAATCATGAGATGATTGTATTTTTGCACATTGAGTCATGATATTTTATTGAGACATTAATCCAGCAATTTTGTTTGTTGTTTTTGATGGCCAAACGCTATCGCCTCTATCTGGCCGAACTCCCTGCCACAATGATGGCCAGAAGAAGCTGGCGCTACCCGAGAAA
>JBBCBB010006995.1:0-41548 GCA_037177235.1 Aquilaria malaccensis | reverse complement strand
CTTTCTAGTGGAGCAAAAAGCTAGGGCATTCGAATGGTTGCTGAGGACTTTTCTACAGAGTATGGATGGAGTAGAGCTGAAGACGTTATTCTTGGATCAAGACAATGCATTTTTAAGTGCATTTGATAGCATGTTCAAGCAAGCAAAACATAGGCTATGCTTGTGGCATATATCGGAGAAGGCACCTAGCAAGCTTCGTCATTTGTATTATCAACTTGGGTTTTCTTCAAAGTTCTTGAAATGTTTGTACGATTGTTTGACTGAGGATGAGCTACAACGGACATGGAATGAATTGCTTCGTGAGTATGGTTGTTCAGACGATAGTTGGCTTAAATCAATTTGCCGAGTGCGTGGGCGTTGGGCTCCATGCTTGTGCATGGATATTTTCTCGGCAGGTATCTCCTAACCAGTGTTTGTTGTATTATGTTTTTTTCATATTATTATATTCCTGGTATGTATTACTCTGTTCCTGTTTTGTATTATTCTGTTTATTCTTTGCCATACCTGATATTTCTATTCTGTTTTATTCTGATGTTTTAATGTATTTCATTGTATACCCGAACTAGTGTTTGTTTTATTCTGTTTTTTTTTTGTGTTATTATACTCTTTTTTCGTGTTACCCTATTAATTATTTGTATTATTCTGTGTTCTATTTTTTCATATCATTATTTTTTCTTTTTCTCTACTATTTTCATGTTTTCATGTATTTTCTCCCAGGCATTCTCGCAACGCAGAGGAGTGAGAGCACAAACAGTGTCCTTACTTCATTGGCCAATAAACAGATGGGATTGCTTGATATATTCCATGCAATTGATGTACGGGTTAAAGAATGGAGGCACAATGAAGTTGAGAAGGATTTTAATAACTACAGGAAGTATGAGGTTTCCCTCCATAATGACATTTTGATTCATGCATCTAACGTATACAGCTTTAGGTTGTTCAAGGATTTTCAGGAGCAGTTTAGCTATGCAGTAGGTGCAAAATTTAAGCTTGTTAGTGGCACTCTTGGGGTTGAGTGTTTCTAGGTCTCGCTGGGACGGCGTGATCCCCACGAGTTTTCAGTTATGTTTGACCCATTATCCAAGACAGTTGACTGTTCTTGCAAGTTCTTTAGCCAACAAGGTTTTCTGTGTGCTCATGCAATCCAGATTTTAGACTTAAAAGGGGAGGAAAAGATACCTAAGTAGAACATTTTGAAGAGATGGTCTAAGAATGCAAGAACATACTCCGATGAATTGATGGGTCGTTCGGATGGCCAAGAGCGCCTACAGAGGTTTTTAAGTGCATTTGATAGCGTGTTCAAGCAAGCAAAACATAGGCTATGCATGTGGCATATATCGGAGAATGCACCTAGCAAGCTTCGTCATTTGTATTATAGACCTGGGTTTTCTTCAAAGTTCTTGAAATGTTTGTACGATTGTTTGACTGAGGATGAGCTACAGCGTACATGGAATGAATTGCTTGGTGAGTATGGTTGTTCAGACGATAATTGGCTTAAATCAATTTGGCGAGTGCATGAGCGTTGGGCTCCATGCTTGTACAGGGATATTTTCTCGGCAGGTATGCCCTAACCAGTGTTTGTTGTATTATGTTTTTTTCATATTATTATATTCCTGGTATGTATTACTCTGTTCCTGTTTTGTATTATTCTGTTTATTCTTTGCCATACCGGATATTTCTTTTCTATTTTATTCTGATGTTTTAACGTATTTCATTGTATGCCCGAACTAGTGTTCGTTTTATTCTGTTTCTTTTCGTATTATTATACTCCTTTTTCGTGTAACCCTATTAAGCATTTGTATTATTCTGTGTTCTGTTTTTTCATATCATTATTTTTTCTTTCTATATTTTCATGTTTTCATGTTTTTTCTCCCAGGCACTCTCGCAACGCAGAGGAGTGAGAGCACAAACAGTGTCTTTTTCAGGAGCAGTTTCGCTATGCAGTAGGTGCAAAATTTAAGCTTGTTAGCGTCGCTCTTGGGGTTGAGTGTTTCCAGGTCTCTCTGGGACGACGTGATCCCCGCGAGTTTTCAGTTAGGTTTGACCCATTATCCAAGACAATTGATTGTTCTTGCAAGTTCTTTAGCCAACAAGGTTTTCTGTGTGCTCATGCAATCCGGATTTTAGACTTAAAAGGGGAGGAAAAGATACTTGAGCAGTACATTTTGAAGAGATGGTCTAAAAATGCAAGAACATACTCCGATGAATTGATGGGTCATTCGGATGGCCAAGAGCGCCTGCAGAGGTTTTGTTGGCGGACCAATACTGCACATGAGTGTTATAATTTGATTGCTTGTTGTATGAATGATCCTGCAAAAAGGAAGCGGTTCGATGAAGGGTTCTGCTTGCTTAAACAGGCCGTACTCAAAGGGAATGGTGATATGGGGGTGATTTCTACGACTATTGGAGCAAGGGATCACATTCAGAACCCAGAGTTCGTGAAGACTAACACTTTTGGTCGTAAGAGGGTTAAGAGCATGGCTGAGCGCTTCCGATCCCAGAACAAAAGGAGTAGGAAGTAGTAAGGTTTTCATGAATGGCATTTCCATGATTTTTTGGTGGATCATGAGTATGCTACAGAGTTAAGAGTATGTTTTCCAATTTTTTTGCAATTGCCAAATGATTGAATAATACATATGGTTGGAACTACGAATAAAGCTACAATCGCCATATATTAATGTATCGAATACCATACTTCACTGTGCCACTGAATCACAACAGAACTACACATTAATACAACTAAGTAATTTGCACCAGCAGAGACATAGCAACTGAATATAACAAATGAGCAACAGAATAATATAACGTGCATATTGAATGACACATATTCATAACCAACGCACAATTATGTTTCAGAACCATACTCCTTTCTCATTCATTAATGTTGTATTCTATGTATTTCCATACTATTAAACTCCTTTTATGTATTATTCTGTTCCTGTTTTATATTTGTCTATTCCTTCCTTTTCATAGCATTATATTTATTTACTATATAATTTTTGATGCGTTAACGTATTCTTCTCGTACGCCCTAACTAGTGTTTGTTTTATTCTGTTTCTATTCATATTATTATATACCATTTTTATATTATTCTACCCCTGTTATGTATTGTTCTATTTCTCCTTTATTCGTACCAGTGTATGTATGTCGCCTTCATTAAAAGGATGTCTTAACTATATAACAAAGTATAACCAAAGGCCAATTGTTTATCACATGAGTATTTCATAACCAAAACCAAAGGAGACCAAATAATAAAGCTATGAGTCATTCAATTTAATCTATAAAGACTATATATGCTACTCCTCCACTTTGAATGCCATCTTTGCTACTACGACAACTCTATCTCTGATTTTGTTTGTCTCATTCGTCAGTATCATTGATGCAATAACTCGCCGATGGTACTTGGATGCCTTGTCTTGTATTTTTTTTCTCACATCATTTAAGTATTCATACATTAAATAAGTCATTTGACATTTGACAAACCAGTTCTTTGTATATCTAACTTACTGGGCCGAGTTCGCTGTCAAATTCCCCTCCTTCAAACAATTCCATATGCTTCATTGTGAACACACCACAGTCCTGATTGTTCGACAAGTACGCTTTACTTTTCATTTTCTTCTTCCAGGATGGTGTGAAATGCTCCCACTCATACGACCTAAAACTTACAGCTTTTGGATGATTGATGGACTTCAAATATTCCCAGAAAAGGATCCCCTGATCATAAACATGACATGGCAACCAAGTGAAATATGTCCTTTGATCACATCCAGGTAACATAAAAACATTTTACTTTCTTATTACTTACAACTTGCCCTTCCATATCTCCATAGCCTTCCCACTCTTCCCTCAGGTTGTTCAAAACATGTATGACACCGCTTTCAAAATCAATGCACACCAGAAAGTAGTGGCCCCCCTTAATTATTGGTAAAAAAATCTGCCAAATACACACAAGATAACTAATCCATTATTCAGAACCTCAGGAACATTGTGGCCAGTAATTCATATGTAACACAAGAAAACAGAGACATCATCCAGTATAACATAAACCACTATTAGTCCATGCAAACCAAACTCTTTAGTTATTCAGATGTCACAAAACCACTGATACCTCATCTAGATTCATACATTTAAAATTGGTCATACCAAGTCATATGGGATTATTGTGGATATGTGGTTTGCTTCTAACCACTCTTGAATTGTATTATTGACTTGCTGACGTATCCTCTCTCCACTTGCATTCGTATGAGCTACGGCCATCTAAGGGTTGTATACAGCTAAAACCAACTACATTTTACAAAAAAAAAAATTCAAGTTCTATAACCTAAATTCAATATTAACAGTGCAGATATCTTTCCCATACGTGTGGCGTCATGAAGATACGTCTACGAACAACCCTTTTTTGTTCTCTCGCATTTAGGACTAGACACCATGCATCCATAACTGTTATGTCAATTTCGGTCTTCTACCGAAGTGTTACGAAGCTTTCACATGATACTACATGGTTCAGCATGTCATCATACAATAGTTCCCTACTCACCATTATATCAAGGTGGCGTCAAACCAGTTGAAAACCTTATGTCCTACTTAAACATAATAGAATAGTACATGAAAACAACAAAAACACACATTTAACTGCCTATCTAATACTATTTGTTTTAGCTACTGGAACTATACAGGAATAATACATAAATCCAACAGAATCACACATTCCAATTTTCCAATTAATATTAGTTTGTTTTATTCACATAAACGGTTTTCACTGGTTAGAATGATTTGAAACTTACGATTGATCCAGGTCCAGCAGCATTGCAAAATCCACAATTACTGCATCTTCATTTGGAATTTGATTCTGACGATCTTCTTTTCCCATACCTGCCATGAATGGAGACCTCAGGCAAGCAGGCTTTGATTTCTTCCTTATTGGACATCCTCTGGTACAATCATCACCTTTCTTTTTCACTTGTTCCTTCGTTCTTGGTAACATCGATGTTGTTCCAACACTCTTACCCGTTTGAATATCAGTAGCAATCCCACCTTCAATAGGTACATATACCATATTTAAAAAAATAAATATACTACTGAAACATGTACCAATAGAAACCACCGGTCTGCCTTACTGAAAAATAAATTCTTTGTTCACATTTTATATATTGCATACCTAAATTACCGTAAAGCAACTGGCAGCAAGCTTGCGTTATCTGGTGAATCATCTCCAATGACTCATCTGTGAACTATGTCAACTGCGAGCTACTTTCATTGTTCTCATCCATGAGTTTTACAAAATGGCTGCAACTTCTTTTCCATTTCTAGGAACCGCCTGCTAACTCACTCTACTTGCGCCCTAAATCGTTGGTATGCTTCACTTGTTTATTTTCCATACTCCACGAGTAGGTTCACTTCACTGTCCCACATGCAACTGCTACTGCCAGCTCCTTCCTCCATATTCCTACCTCTTTCTCCTTTCACACCTTAAACACCAGCACATATTAATACATATCATAACAGAATTATAGCAGAACACAACCACTTTCCAGAAAAATACATAATGAACTCAGTTTTGTATACTAGGTGTCGATGAAATTTAAATTGTTAACATCTTACCTTCTTTACTGTGACTTGACAAAAAGTCTTTAACCACGTCTACTTCATCTTTCTCGAACTGAGGATTAACCCGGCCTTTCCCAAATCCTCCCAGCCGCTTCCCCTCCTTATATAAGCGCCTCACCACAATGTCATGTTCCCAACTTTTTATACGTGGCAGCTCCCGCTTGACATCCCTCCGAAAGAAAAGAACAACTCTATCCAGGTAAAGCATCTGAACAAAAAAGTAGATCACTAAGGTTCAATAATTTAATACTTTTTTAGTACGTTACAATACACTTAGACGTCACTTTAGGACATTCTTCCCAAACCATTACACATTGACTAACCATACACACATCCTTATTGTTACTGCCTAATACTACGAATTGTCAGTTTAATACAGTCATATTCACACTATAGGTTCGTACATTCATAACATTGATGTTGTAACTTAGTGCCAAATTGCCCAACATAACTTACCTGGAGGAAAAGCAAACATCCATTCAACATGGGCCCTATCTTCCCCTTTCCACTCGTACACAGCATCAGCCAACTCTAACAATACATAATCGCAGAAATTCATGTTCGCGATGTCTGACAGATCCCTTACAAATCTTAGAAACCTCTAAGAACTCTCTGCCCTGCTCGACGGTGCAAGCAGCCTAGAGACGACACACACAATGAAATCCCTCTTAAATCTGTCACCGGCTTCTACATTGTCCTCTAAAGCTTTATCTAACTGTGTCAGATAAGGGCCATCTTGGTTACTAGTCCAACAACCTTCCTAGTCAGCAACAAATGCCTCCGGCATTTCCGTAAACTTCGATCCTCCAATTCTAATACTCCCATAGTGGACACCTAGAACCAGTCTAACATCTTCTGGCATCAACTCTATCTGACCCTCACCAATTGTTATTGTCATATATGACGGGTTTAGCCTATCAACCAACCACTCTATTAGCTCCTTACTCAAAAACCTACACTTCAACTTCAATAGTTCACCAAATCCCAACTCCTCAACGGCTCTAACATGCTTTTCCGATTTTGAAATTTTGTCCAACACCTTCCCCATCTGTCGTGTTGAGCATTTTGTATTAAATCTGTATTTAATAAATGTAATGTAATGAAACACGAAGGAACAGACAAATACAATACATGAACAGGATATTACATAAAAGGAGTATGTAAAAGGAGTATGTTCTGAATATGTGTCATCCCGTATGTCAGTTGTATTATTATGTTGCTCATTTGTCATGTTCAATTGCTTTGTCTCTGCTTGTCCAAATTGACATGAATATACATTTACTCACCTATTAAATTTACCACTATCATCCTCGGAATCACTGGCATCCGCTTCATCACTCGCTGTCTCTTTCCCTTTCTTTACCTTGTTATGCTTAGTCTTCTTCCCCCCACACATATATGCCTGAGCATCACCCACGACCCCAATATGACATAGGCCTATATATTAACAATATCGTTACCTTTTAGTCTTCCCTTCCTCTTTAACTGATTCGTCATCACTCTCACCATCGATCTTGCGCTTCCCCTTATTACTGTTCTTTCCACGCACTTGTCTGTATATCATAACATGATTCAGTCATCTCAAGCACCTCCATGATATAACACAGTTAAAACCCAGAAAAATTTAACTGACCATACCTCATTTGTTTCAGTTTAACATCTGCCTGCTTAGCTTTTTTACTACTTTTCGTTCCTTTCATTTTGGGTGACCTTGCGTCACGTTTGCATAATGCCAGAAAGGGTTCACAAGTGTACACCACATACTATAATACATTAATAAATCAGGACAGTACAACAACTACTTAGAATGTTACATTAATTATGCGTTGTAATACCAAAATAATAACTGGATAGTACAATAACTAATCTGCCACATCTTCGCGACAGAAAACGTAAACAAATATACAAGAGTTAATATAATAGAATTACTAATCAAAATAATATGTCACGTAAACCACAAAACACAAAAAAAACCAAACCAGAATCAACCTCACAATAACACAAAATAGTTCACAATGTCATAATACATTTAAAAAGCATGAAAATACATTACCAAAGTAGAATGTTACATAAATTCAACCTACCTGCCTTCCCCGCTGTGTCCTGCCTCCTCTTTCATCTTTTTCCCAATGTCATCTCCTTTATTTGTCTCTGACCTTGTTCTTGCGTGCCGACACAACATCCCCTTCCCTTTCCTCCTGTCCACCTTTCCTCGTCTGCTGACTCTGCAAGTATGCCACAAATACTTAGGTTTATCATACCAAATGTAGACATCTTATGTACACATTCAGATTACGCATTCCTTACCCGATGATCTGCACGTCTGAATCATTATCCCCACTTGATTCTTTTTCACGATCCCCCTCCAACCTCGAGCCTACTTTGGTAGCTTCTTTAGACCGTACTCACCAAACAATAATTGGGGAGTTTGTTAATGGTATGCTACACGTCATTACACAACATCAACCACATGTATTTCTTACAATTTTAACAAGCACATGTCTGACATACTTAGCTTAAAGTACTTACAGTTGATACTGAGACCAAACCACATCCTCTGATTCATGATCTTCTGATTCACTACTGGAGACACTACCCTCTACTATTCGAACCATATTACCTGCACACAATCAGTCGGCAGAAACATACAAAACGTTAATGGATGCGCACAAACTATCCACACACAACAAAATCTACCCCAAATAATAACACTGCTCACAGTTATACAACATGTACTTCGTACAATACATGCCTTTCTACAGATAACACATCAAAACACCACATTAACTGAAACCAGTAAATAACACTTCAATACCACATACAAAGTTCACCTACTTTCAACCTGATCCAAACCACCCAAAACGTTCACAGAATAACACAACTTCACAATTTTCGCTTAATGCACTGGGTCAGCAAAAACATACAAACTGCAGACATAGGCCAACACACCATTTACATAAGCTTACTCTACCACCAAATCTACAAAAAATCCTCACTATAGAACCAAGCAAAACATTCACAAACTAACCCTGATTATGTTAACACAGTTTTCTTACTGATTTTTTTTAAAAAAAAACCCCACCCATCATCTTTCTAACTACAAATTACCTTTCCCCTTCTCCGTCGACTTGCACCACTCAAGAGAGTGAAATCCCCATCCTTGTTTCTTTCCTTCTCCGATGACTCATACCACTCACTAGAACAAAATCGCAAACCTTTGCTTCCCTCCTTCGTGGTCCTAATCGCCGTGATCGGACACACTCCTACACTGCCACGAACTCTCGGTTTCCCTAAACCCACCGCCACCGCCGCCGCCACGAACTTTGGGTGCTCAAACCAACCGCCGCCGCCACGAAGTCTGGGTTTCCCTAAACCCACTGACGGAGAATGTAGTTTCTTTTTTAACAGGAAGTTGTATTTTTGTTTCCTCTCCCCGGTTGTGTGTTTTAAGGTATGTTTTTGTATGGAAAATGGAAGTTATTTAGTGCCTATTGATATGTATCCCTTAATTTTCATGCTTCCCTTGCTAATTTGAAATCGTGGTAACGGATTTAATCGTGGTAACTGTTAGTAACACTAACAGTGTTACTAGGTTTATTGTACACCAAGGAGGACAGTCTCCAATCTCTTAATGCCATTTTCCAGATTTGTTCCAATTGGCGATGAAAGACATTAAGAAAAAGAATTTTCCCGTAGTAAATTCTTGTAGAAATAGGTGACATGATTTGTAATAAATCCTAATCGTCGCATCTTTGGCAACAAAAACTCTCTTCGTGTAGCAAAATTTGGTTGTCTTATATTTTTTTAACTAAAGTTTGACTTAAATATATTTATATTAACTTGTATTATAAAAATTCTTAAAAAATTTACTTATAAACTATAACCTTTAGTATGCCATTTTCAAATAAAAAGGCTATATTTTTATGAATTTTTTTTTAAAAAATATGAATTAATTGATGTGAATAATAAAAAAGATAAATTTTATGAGACCAAGGGATTAATAATTTTTTTTGTCTACCTCACAAATATACCACGTAGATTATGAAATGTCTTGGAATTTTTATGCTGTCCCAACTCAAAAGAATTTATTTCGGATTCAGGCACAAACAAAACAAAATAGCGTGTAATTATTTTCATCTTTCTGTGCGAGCACACATATCACGTTTGGTTTTGGCGTTTTTCTCCCAATTACTGTTACTGCTTTTTTGAGTTCACTGCAGTCTGAGCTTGTTGTAGATCTTCTCATGCAATATCTGTGGCTTTGTTTGTAGAATAAGTATTTGGGTTTTTTATAGCTACCTTTAGATTTTAGGTAAAATTATACTTGTTCTCTAAGATTTGAAAATTTATACTTATTCATCTACTTTTTCAATGTCATTAGTCAACCATTACTAAAAATTACAATAAGTTTCCATTAACGTATTTTTGAAAAATTTCTTCATACCCATCTCCCTACTTCCGTAAAATTCAAAGACCTAGGCCTCCTCTGCTTCCCAAACCCTAATTCTCCCATACTCGCCAAGGCCTTCTTGGCCACCTTCCCACTGCGTTCACTCCTCGCTGTCTAATCCGACGTCATATGAGAACCGGTGTGTGTGGAGGCATTAGTTGGAGGAAAGAAGGTGAGGAGAAGAGCGCCGGGAATGAAGGAATATGACAGAACAAGAAGGAACATAAATGCTGGTAACTGCTGTATGTTTGTTATTGAATTGAAACACGCCTGATATAGGCAATACATTTTGGAACGTTAGAAACAAACTTACTGAAACTTAGGAAACAAGAAAACTAATCAACTAAAAATTTGGTTCTTTATTCTTATCCTGAGCTAATTTCCCTAGTCTTCAGCAGCTTCATCTTCTTTGGCTTCCACGTTAGTGCTTTCTTGCCACATTGGATCACTTGCTTCAACACTCCCCCTTGAACCAATGTTCAATCTGTTTCGAAGATCTTTAAATTTTGCTAAAGGCAATGCTTTTGTAAACAAGTCAGCCATCTGATCTTCTGATCTGCAAAACTTTACATCTACCTCTTCCTTGTTGACTAACTCCCTTATGTAGTTGTGCTTGATTTCAATAAGCTTTGTCCTCCCATGTAAAATAGGATTTCTGGTCATGGCAACTGCTGAAGCATTATCACAGAAAAGAGTAGTTGCTCCCAGTTGTTGTTGAACTAAATCATGTAACAGTCTTCTGAGCCAAACAGTTTGACATGCAGCAATATTGGTTGCGACATATTCTGCTTCTATTGAGGATAGAGCAACAGTGCTTTGGTTATGGGATAACCAGGATATAGGTCCAGACCCTAGGATAAACAGTTTCCATTGGTGCTTTTTCTATCTTCTTGACTTCCAGCCCAGTCACTATTAGTATAACCTTGTAAAATCATATCTGCATCTTTCAAATACCAGATTCCATATTCTCTTGTTCCTGAAACATATCTGAGTATCATTGTGGCTGCACCATAGTGATGCTTTGTAGGATTCTGCATATATCTTGAAACAAGACTAACTGCAAACATTATGTCTGGTCGAGTATGAGATAGAAAAAGTAACTTACCAACCAAACTCCTAAACCTTCTTGAATCTGCCAATTCAGTTCCATCTTGAGCTTTAAGTTTTTCATTTGTATTCATTAGACTAGTGACAGCTTTACAACTGTCCATGTTGAACTGTTTCAGAACATCATTAGCATATTTCTCCTGAGATATGAAGATACCATCTTTTGTCTGCTGAACCTCTAATCCAAGGAAGTAGCTGAGAATCCCCATATCTGTCATCTCAAATACTTCCATCATTGATCTTCTGAACTCCATGATGAGCTGAGGTGATGAACCTGTATATATCATGTCAGCCACATACAGGCTCACCATGATGAGATGATGTCCTACTCTTTTTAGATATAAAGTAGGCTCATTGGGGCTCTTACAAAAACCATGAATCTGAAAGAATTCATCTATTTTACTGTACCATGCTCTAGGTGCCTGTTTCAGACTATATAGAGCTTTCTTCAGTCTGTAGACCTTCCATTCTTCTACTGGTTTTACAAACCCTTGAGGTTGTTGTACATAAACTTCTTCCTTCAGTTCTCCATTGAGGAAGGCTGACTTCACATCAAATTGAAGAACTTTCCACTGATGCTTTGCTACAATTGCAAGAATCAGTCTCACTGTTTCGAACCTAGCAACTGGTGAGAATGTTTCTTCAAAATCAATTCCTTGCTCCTGTATGTATCCACGTACCACTAACCTTGCTTTGTGTTTTTGAATTGTTCCATCAGATTGATATTTTGTTTTAAAAATCCACTTTAAACTCACCACTTTCTTTCCTGGTGGTAAGTCAGTGATCTCCCAAGTGCCATTCTTTTGGATAGCTTCAATTTCTGTTTTCATGGCTTTTTTCCAAATCTTATTCTCCATGGCTACATGCACATCAGTTGGATCTCCTGCAAACATTGCATATGTTGAGGAGTAAATTTCTGTCAAGGATTTTGTTTTAACTCTGCCTGATGAATGAGATGATCTTTCAGAATCTATTGATGGTGTCCTCACAGGAGTTTCCTCACCAGATGTAGTTTCTGTCTCTACTGAGGCAGCTTCTTCCTCAATGTCTACCTTTGTGCCCTTCACTTTTCCTTCTTCCTTCCAGCTTAAGTTCTCATCAAACTTAACATCCCTGCTAATCACAATGCTTTTTGTTTCTGGATCAAATAATCTATATGCTTTTGATTTTGAGCTATACCCAACAAAAATGTATTTCTTAGACTTTTGATCCAGTTTATGTCTGCCCACAGGAATTAAGGCATAACATATGCATCCAAAAATTCTTAAATGACCTACAGATGGCTTTGAGTCATACCAGGCTTCGTAAGGTGTCATGTTCCACACTGCCTTTGTTGGAGATAGGTTGAGTAGGTACACAGCAACAGCAATGGCTTCTGCCCAAAACACATTTGGGAGACTTTTAGTTTGCATCATGGCCCTGGCCATCTCCACTACTGTTCTGTTCTTCCTTTCAGCAATACCATTTTGTTCTGGAGTATATGGTGCTGTCAATTCTCTTCTGATGCCATGCTCATCACAGTAGTTGTTGAACTCGTTTGAACACAACTCACCTCCTCTGTCTGACCTTAGAGTTTTCATTGTTTGATTGCATTGCTTTTCAACCAAAACTTCGAATTTTTTGAAGTGCTCAAAGGCTTCAGATTTGTGACTAAGGAAATACACCCAACTCATTCTTGAGAAATCATCAATGAACAACAGAAAGTACTTACTTCCAGCATGTGATTCTGTTTTCATTGGTCCACAAATGTCAGTGTGGATCAATTCCAACTTTTGACTTGCTCTTTTTGCTTTGCCTTTGGGAAAAGGTTTCCTTGTTTGTTTCCCCAGAGCACATCCTTCACATACTTTTTCTAGTTCTCCAATATTTGGTAGGCCTGTCACCATTTCTTTACTGGCCAAAAGTTTTAGACCTTGAATGTAAAGGTGTCCATATCTTTGATGCCATTTTTCTGACTCATCATGCTTAGTGCTTGTTAACAAACACTTGTTTTTGCTTTCAAACTCGACTGGGAACATTTTGTTATCAGTCATACTGGATTCCAGCACCTTGTTGCCTGCATTGGTCTTGACACAACACATGCCATTTTCAAATATGATTGTATAGCCATGTTCTACTAACTGTCCAACACTAATAAGATTGTGTGCCAAACCTGGTGCATAGTGAATGTCCTTAATTGTCCTTTCTTTACCATTTGCATGTACTGTCACATTGCCTTTTCCTTGGATTTGTACTTGCTTGTCGTTTCCAAGTCTGACCTGAGCCTTGTATACTTCATCCAACATTTTGAACTTGGTCTTGTCCCCAGTTAAATGGTTTGAACATGCACTGTCCAAATACCATATTTCTGTTGTAGGTAAAAGAGTCTCATCACTGGCCATAAACAGATAGTCTTCCCTATCTTCTTCCTCTTGTGTGAATTTTGCCTGGTCATCTTTGCTCCAACAGACGTCTTCTTTATGTCCAAACTTTTTGGAATATGTGCATTGGATCGATCTACCTTTCCCTCTTCCTCTGAAGAAGATTCTTCCTATTCCTCTGTATGGGGAGGGTCTGCTCCTCTCCCCTTGGGCCTCAAAAGCTTGCTCTTCCTCTCTTCCAACTGTTCTATTGATCTTGGCTTCATGAGTTTGCAAGGATCCCATTAACTCATCAATTGAAAGTGTGGCAAGATCTTTTGACTCCTCAATGGCAGCAACAACATGATCAAACTTGGAAGTCAGACTTCTGAGTATCTTTCCAACTACAGTTTCATCTGTGATGCTATCACCATATGTTCTCATTTGATTAACTATGGAAGAGATCCTCCCCAAGAAGTCTTGAACAGACTCCCCGTTCTTCATTAGAGCAGTTTCAAAATCTCTTCTCAAGAGCTGCAATTTAACTGTGATGACTCTTGTTGACCCCTGGTACTCAGTCTTAAGAATGTTCCATGCTTGTTTGGCTATAGTTGCTCCAGCAATGCGAGAGAAAATTGATTCATCCACAGCTTGTTGAATAAAAAACAGAGCTTTTGCATCTTTCTTCATCAGCTCCCTGGAAGCTCCTTCTTCTGAGGTTTCTGCACCAAGGCCTTGTTTGACAAGATCCCATAGATCCTGAGATCTAAAGAGCGTTTTCATTTTGATACTCCAATACTCATAAGAGTCTCCTTAAACAAGGGAATTTGAGGTTGTGTCACGTTGACTGAATTGTTTCCAACAATTCCAGTTGCCATTGTTCTTCCTATCAAGGAAGAATTAAAGATAGAAAGAACAAAGACCAGCCAAGGATTGCAACCTGGCTCTGATACCACAATGAAGGAATATGACAGAACAAGAAGGAACAGAAATGCTGGTAACTGCTGTATGTTTGTTATTGAATTGAAACACGCCTGATATAGGCAATACATTTTGGAACGTTAGAAACAAACTTACTGAAACTTAGGAAACAAGAAAACTAATCAACTAAAAATTCGGTTCTTTATTCTTATCCTGAGCTAATCTCCTTAGTCTTCAGCAGCTTCATCTTCTTTGACTTCCACGTCAGTGCTCTTTTGCCACATTGGATCACTTGCTTCAACAGGGATGATGAGCGATGAGTCACAAGAATGATGGGCAACGAGCAGTAGGAATGACGAGTGATGAGAGGCAGGAGGCCATAGGCGACGAGTGATGGGTGACGGGCAATTGGATGATGAGTTTGAGATTGGGGTGAGATGAACGGAGCATTGAGGAGGTTGGGGCAATGGGGATAATGGGTGACAGGCGGAAGGAATGATGGGCGACGAGTGGCTGGAAAAATGAGTGACGAGCGACAAGAGGCAGTGGTGAATTGAGGCTAGGGAAGAAGGTGTTGAAGGCCAAGCAAGGAGGTGATGGAGGCTAGGGAAAGAGGTCATTGAGGACAGGGAAGGAGAAAGTTGGCTATAGGACGAGGCCCGTGAGAAGACGAGGATCGAGCAGGGAAGTGAGGAGGCAATGGAGTGGGTAGCCGGCGACAGGTGAAGGTAGAGGTGGCAGGGAATCATACGATCTGTTCGAGTGAGAAAGAATTTGCTTGCTGGATTTTGTTGCAGAAGATTTCCTTTCCTTGGTTTTGCTGCAGAAAAATAAACATGGATTTTTTCTTCTTTGGTTTCCCAGAAGATCTCCTTCCCGATGTGTTTTGGTTTACTTTTCAATTTGAATTTGAAGGTTTGATTATTGTTTATGGGTGTGATATTCAAATCGTTTGGATTCTGTGTTTGTTCTCATGGTGCCATACTTCAATCTTTTGCAAAACGGCAACAAGACGAATTGGGTGACGTTGTAATGGTGCGCTAGTAACTGCTTTAGGGGTTACGGTGGCTGGGTCAGTGCGGCATTCGCAGATTGGCAACGATAAGGGTTGAAGGCGAGTTGGAGATGAGAATTGTTACTTTATGTTCCTAGAAAAATATTATGGAATTCATTCAACTAGAGTCGACGAAGGAAGAGGGTGAAGTTGGATAAGGATGTGGGGAGACGGTGAAGATGAATAGGGTTGAAGTGGAGGTAGTGGAAAATGGAAGTGAAAATCAGACGAGGAGGGGAAGTGCAATCTTGAAAAATTATAGTTTTCTAAATTGTGGTAACAAGATAAGAGATTCTCACTAACATTTTAGATTGAATAAATACAATATAAACATATCTGAATGCACATCTTTGACTCTTTTAATCACATTTAATAGATAAACATGTAGATATATCATAAAAAAAAGTACAACTATTGTTTCAATCAATTGAAAGTAACTAATATGAATTAAGATAACCAAATCATTAACCTCTTTTCGATTCTAACATTCTTTGCTGAAAAACTTCATCAGCCCTTCTCTTTTAGCATTAATTCTGGAAAGAAAAAGATATGAAGAAAGAGTCAACCTGGGTTTTGAAGATTGTCTTCTTTGCTGAAAAAGGCTGGCATATTAGAAGAACCACTCTTTGAGGAAGATCCACATATTTTTCATTTTTTCCTTTTTTTTTTGTTCAATTCATATAGCTAGCAATTTTTATTTTTTTTTCTTCTTATTTTGCTATTTTACCTTTTAACCATGCCACATATTTTTTAATTCAATGACAAGAATTAACACCCTAAGATTCAATGATTATCATTGTTTCTCTACCCATGGAGAATAAACTGTGGTTCTCTACTATAAATGAACCCTAATAATAATTTGAAAGATAATTAAAGTTTATATTACCAATATTTCATCCATCTACATATAAAATAGTATTTTTGGGTTATCTCAAAATTAAAGTGTCAATTTATGAAATACGAGGGAACATATATACTGAAATTCTACATAAGATTCATCGAATTTATCTAATTAGACCTTTCTTCTTTTTTTTATTTCCTGAAAAAGCATTAAAAAGAAAAAAAAACGGAGTGTGTATTGAAAAAGAACACGTCTGGTTGAATACCAAATAATCGTTGCAGCCACTTTCCAAATTTTTTCCAATTGATGATGAAAGATATTAAGAAACAGAATTTTCCCATAATAATTTCATGTAGAAATAGGTGACATGATTTCTAATAAATCCTAATCGTCGCATCTTGGACAGCAACGACTTTCTCTGTATCGCAAAATTTGGCTCTTTTATATTTTTTAACTAAAATTTAAATTAAATATATTTATATTAATTTTTATTGTAAAAAATTCTTAGAAATTTTATTTATAAACTATAGCATTTAGTATACCATTTTCATTTAAAAAATTTATATTTTTATAAAAAAATCATGAATTTATTATTGTAAATAACAAAAAGGACAAGCTTTACCACTACAAGAAAACAAGGCATTTGAGACAAGAAAAAGTGTAGGGAAAGCATAGGAAATAGTTATTTCCTACAATTAAAACCGTCAGATAAAACTGTAGGAAAAAGTGTATTCAAAATGTAGTCCTATGCTTTTAATTGTAGAAGTAATCAAACTGTAGGAAAAAGTCAACTACACTTATTTCACTATATATAGAAGTAATCAAACTGTATAGAAAAAGTCAACTACAAATAACTGGAGATGTAATATAAAATCAATGAGATGCCCTGTCGGGCTGATCATCACTATCACGTCGGCTACCATCGTCGTCATGATGCTAACTGGAGGATCCAGTCCGTAAATCATCTGAGAAAACTAATGTAGGTATAATCCCCTGGTGGACCAACCTGTTAAGCATGGCGCTCATTGCAACCTCAATCGCTCGCTGGACCTGAGTTTGAACATCTGTCTGTAATCGGGCAAAATCACCCTGTAGCTGGGTGTTCTCAGCCCTCAGATGAGCAATCTCAGACAAGTCAGCACGTGTAGCCTAACAAATTTGGTAATTAAGTAGCAATTAGCAATGTAAAAGTGATAAAATTAATGTATTAAGTTAAAAAGTAATGAAAAATACCCGATGGGGTCCAAAAGTGTGAGGATCAGTGAGTCGGAGCGGAACACCTGATAGTCAGCCCTTTTTTGGCTAGCTTCGTACCTCACTCTAGACCTGTGGATCGAATTGCGGGCGGTCATTCGGATTCTGGTATTTTTCTTGAATCCACTGAACGTATCCCTCCTACAAGAAAAAGAAATTAGAGTTAGTAAGACTCTTAATATATTTTGAAAACATTGCTAGCACTGAAAAATAAAAATTTATTACCTGTAGCTGTTGTGCAATCGGATCGATAGGCTGACCGGTCTTCTTGCGTTTATGAGTATGAGACCACCACTCATCAAATGATGGCTCAACTTCATCTCGTTCTTTGGTTTACACATTTTAACATATCATTTAAAATTTGTGTAAATAATAAATCGTGTAAAAAATTGTAATGAATGTAAGGCAGAAGTTGGTGCCATACGATCCCAGTGCATCTCGCTTGGGATGGAGCCCATCGTGTGCTTCTGAACAAGGCCTGAGGCATCCGCAGTGTGCTTGGCATGGGAACCAACCACCAATAGCTTCATCCATCCCTCTTGCTGCCACTTGTCACACAACTAATTCCATACCTGCTGACTGTAGCAGGATGGAACATGTGGCCGCAGCAAATTGTATTCAGGGTTGGCGAAGAAGTTGGGGATCTTCTAAATCGCAACGTTCCTCCAGTGATAGACGCGGTTTCGTACGGACCACGAGCAGTACTCGAACACGAGCCAGTGGATGTGCCCGAAGTCTCTATGGTCCCATCTATAATAATTCTGCAATATCAAAAGAGAGGAAAATATCAATTACTACATATAGAACTAGTATTTAAAAATCCATCGGAAACTACTTACCTCTAACTTGGTGATATGCTCTTCTCGTAAAGGTCGAGATACATGTGACCAAGCTATACAACTTTCGTCCCACAACCTCACATGAATGGAGGCTACGGTGGAACAAACAGACTTATCAGTGAGAAAGCTGTAACAAATTTAGATTATAGTTAGATATATATATATGAAGTGATGTAATTAAAGTGATGTAATTACAAAAAAAAAAAAAGATAACATAGCAACAATTAAATTTACAGGAGTCAATCACACTTACTCTCAAAGGACGATCATCAGTCGGTCCTGTGGAGGTGTAGGTGGAGGTAAGTCAGCTACCCGTGGGCCTCGCCCTCCATGGGGTGGGGCGTCATCAGTTGCCTGCTCGTCATGTGCGACGGCTTGTCCACCATCATCTGGCTACTGCTGCTGAGTCTGGTGTATGGTAGGCAAATGAGTTGATATACCAAGCTCATTTGGATCAATGTACGCATTGGGATCAAGCTCCCACAGGGTCTGCCCGATACCTGTATACTGGTAATGAGACGACCCAGATATTCCACTCATATCCGGGTAATAGGTGTCGGTCAGTGTGTCACGGAACTGATGAAATGCAGAACTCGATGCTCCAAATGTCTGAGGAGGCACGTAAGGCCTACACACCAGAGTATACGGTAACTGGGTTTGTGGGACTGAGGTCTGAGCTTGGCTATGTGGCACCGGGGTCTGTGGCTCCTGGGTCTGACTCTGGGTCTGTGACACCTGGGTAGGTGTCACAGCAGGCCCTCGTGGAACCTGATTGTGTCGCGGGTCCTGTAAGTCCTTGGCCGGACCTTTGTCCAAGCCTGAGTGTCTAGGGCAAACCATCCTAAAATTTAAAAGTAACTTGTTTTTAATTTTTGCAATTACTGCAAAATTGTTTATTATATAAAAATTTATTTATAAATTACCATGCATTACATCTCAGTCATTTAGTTATAAATAACCATTACTACAGTAAAATTTGCTTATTAAATTTCATTATTGTAGTACAATCATTAATTTCTAAATTATTGTTACTATAATAACATTTATTATAATAACATTATTGAAATAACATTACTATACTAACTTTAGCTGATTGAAGTAACATTATTGAACTAACAAAATTATTGCAGCAACATTATTGAAGTAACATTTTTTTATAACTTACCATATATACACATATTACCATATTGTATTAACTTTAACTTACCACACACACATTAATTACATGCATCTGTATATATTTAACTTACTATTATTACAGTAAAAATTATTTATAACTAACCCACATACATAGTACTAACAATACGAATAAAATTAGTACAAAAAAATTATCATTAAAAAATATAACATACAAAACATGCATTATGTAAATCATCACTATAATAGCAAATATTAATTATTTAAGAACAAAACTACCTCAGAAATAAAAAATACCTGGATTAAGGATATCTGGAGGTGGTTTAGGGAGTAAGGGTAGAGGGGATCGTCACAGAAGAGAAGGAAAAGAGTTTGTGGCGAATAAGATAAACTCCCACGAATTTAAAGGGAAGGAGTGCGGTTCAGCTACCCTAAAGACCTACGATTTTCCTGCATTTTAGTAAATTGTAGGAAAAGCATAGGAAATAGTCCTACGATTTTGTTACTATAATTAAAAGCCTTCTGGCAAGCGTAGGACACAAAAAATTTAACTCACCCGCCATAAATTTCATTTCCCACTTTAAGTCCTACGTATTTCTGACATTAGCCGACAAATTGTCTACAGTTTCCATATTCATGTTAAAACCGTCGGATAACTCCTAAAGTTTTCTTAATTTTTAAAAAATCAACCCAAAACCGTCGGATAACACACCACCTAAGGTAACTTTGTCCTACACTTTTCCTACATTTAAAACAATTAACTAAAAACCGTCAGATGACGCACTGCCTAAGGTAACATTTTCCTACTTTTTAAAAAATTAACTCAAAACCGTCATATAACACACTACCCAAGATAACTATGTTCTACATTTTTCCTATATTTAAAAAAATTAACTCAAAACCGTCGGATGATGCACTACCCAAGGTAACTTTGTCCTACAGTTTTTCTACTTTTTTTAAAACTTAACTCAAAACCGTTAGACAGTGCACTGCCCTAGATATCAAGTTTGTATAATATTTGTATATATAGGTAGGAATATTTATATTTTGTACTAAATTATATATATTATATATATCATTTTTTTTTAGTTGAAGACTTTATTAACATCATTATCACTATTGTTAAAGTAAATATTACTTCCTCCATCCCAAAATCTTTGCTCCATTTGTTTTCAACAATCAATCTATGATTTTTTATTTTTAAAATTTTAATATATAAATTAAAAAATTTTGCATACAAATGATAAATCAAGACATATAGTTTCCAAATATATTTTTTTTAATTTTTTTAACGAACAATAATATGAAAAAAATCAAATCAAAATACAACAAAAAGTCAAATGGAGCAAAGATTTTCTGACAGAGGGAGTATATTTTTATACTGGAAAAAAAATTGATATATTCATTTCAACATAGTAATTATATATGTGATGATTAAATTTAATAAAATTAATATCATCCAAAGTTATTACAACTTTAAATAAAACATGTAGATGTTTTGAACAATTACACTTAATCAAACATCATCAAGTTCATCTTAATCAAACATCCTCGACTTCATCTGACTCTATACTAACTAAGGATGTATCATCATCTGATGTATCACCATCATCTTGTATGACCTCAATATTGTGATCCATGTCTTGAACAATTTTAGGATAACACTTGAAGTCAACAAGTATGTTAATTTCATTAAGGGCAATACCATTAGTTGTTACCATGGGTACTTCACTTGAAATCGCTTTTTGCATCGGCTCATCTGTGGTTTCTAAAACATGTGTTTGCTCATCCGACATTTCATCATTATCGTTAGAATGATCAATGACATTATTTGATGAACAATCGATAAAAGCTCGTGGCTTCGTCTTAACAACGGCCCATCACTGATGAAGATTTTTGTTAGGATACTTACAGTAGTAAACTTGTTGAGCCTGTGTCGCAAAGATAAACGTCTCAGGTGCTGACAATCTAGACTTCCATTTAACATCAATGACACCGATATGTGCGCAACTTCAAATGACACGTGTCGGATCAACCCAAGTACATTTTGAACAGCGTCATGACTTCATGCCCAGTCCCGTGGTACTCAATGCGTATAATCTTATCAATAAGCCCATAAAAATCATACCCACTGGATCCCCATGTCTTACCTTTAACGCAAACACCAAAATTCTGTGTTGCTTTGCCTTTGCCTTACGATTGTGTGTGGAAACGAAAGCCATTCACAATATAGCCGTTGTATGATGTCCCAACTCAAATAGGACCACGGGCTAATTATGTAATGTGAGGATCTAATTTATCCTTGAAATGGTCAAGCTAAAAATAGTATGTTAATATAATAACATCACTGCTAAGTGAATACAAACACAACACATTAAAGTACATAAAAATTATCAGTCATGATACTCACATATGATAAGAACCATTGGATGAAATGTTCATCTCGATAAATTTGTAATTGAGTTTCATTGAATTGGGAAAATCTTGTCGATATATAAGAGTCAAAGTACCTAAAATGATATTTATCAAAAAATGAATTAAAGCAATTTGATTGAAAGAAAAAACCTTAACACTTCTCTAGATTATATGGCACCTGACAATCAGGGTAATTTCATTGTAGTTCTGAAAAGTGTACATGTGGATTTGACGTCTCTCAGTGGGATCCAGTAAATGTTGTTGCCCGTGGTTAGGTATGTTACGACATCTTGCATTGAAAATAGATAGCAATTCACCCTCAACATGAGCTATACGTAGATCGATGTCATCATTTCATGGCACTTTGTTTAACCTTGTAGGAATATTTGAATCAAAGTTGTGGCTACAGAATGTAGACATTTCTTGGATCAAGTATGCTTCGACAATTGAACCTTCAATTACAGCTTTATTTCGGGCCTTTGGCTTTAACGAGCGCATGAGTCTGCCAGGTTAAAAAAATTAGGCAGAGTGTAAAATAATGACATATAATACCCATAAATTATTAACAGGCCATATATGAAAAATAATGATATAAATATGAATGTAAAACCAAAAATTACCTCTCAAACGGATACGTCCATCAAAATTAAACTGGACCACACAACTTTGCCTCATGAGAAAGGTGGATGGCAAGATATTCCATCGAATCAAAAAAAGCAGGAGGGAATATCTTTTCTAACTTACATATGGTAACCACTATATTCTGCTCCAATTGATGTATGTCATGAAATCGAATCCTACTTATACATAATGTTCTGAAAAATGAACAAACTTCAGAAATTGTCGCCCATATAGGACCTGGCATGTACCCACGTAATGCAATTGAAAGCAACATCTGCATAAATACATGACAATCATGGCTCTTAAAGTTATAGAATGTACTGTCACTCAAGTTAACTGTACGACCCAAGTTTGAGGCATACCCATCGGGCATCTTTATCATTCTCAGCCACAGAGTAACTTTTCTTACGTGTTCCCGACTCAACGTATAGGAAGCTTTTGGTTTCACACAGTTCCCCTCACATTTTGTAAATGTAGTTCACGGCACATATTTTTTAACTCCTTAAACGAACGACAAGAATTCGAATTATCTTTTGTTTTCTCTTGTATATCCATAATAATTTTGAAAATATTCTTAAAACAATTTTTTACAATATGCATGATGTCTAAATTATGGCGAACTAGCAAATGCTTCCAGTATGGTAACTTCCAGAATATACACCGCTTTAACCAATTACGCCACTCTCCAAATCCTGCAACTCGATGTTTATCATATGCATAGCCAAATGGAGGAAAGCAATAGCCACCCAACATATCATGAATCTCCTCACCTAATTGATATGGATTAACTACAGCACTAACCTTCTTCCCTGTAATGAATGATGCTACATTCAAACGGAATGTGTGATTCTGTGGTAAAAACACCCTGTGACAATCAAACCAATATGGCTTTCTTCATTCCTTCAACGTAAATGTCTCAATTTCATCCATGCAATATGGGCACACAAGCTTACCATGGGTACTCCAACCTCAAAGGTTTCCTAGTGCAGGAAAATCATTTATTGTCCATAATAAACATCCTTTCATAACAAAATTCTGTTGTTGAGCACTGTCCCATGTAATAACCCTTTCCGACCATAAAGTTTTGAGCTACTCAATCAATGGTCATAAATATACACCAATGTTGCATCCTGGTACTCTAGGAGCAGGAATTAGGAGAGTTATAAAAATGAAGGGTTTTTTCATACACAGATCCAGCGGAAGATTGTAAACAACTATAAAGATCGGCTATATCATGTTTGTTCTACCAATAACATTATTCGGGTTAAATCCATCGGTACAAAATCTGAGCCTAACATTTTTTATTTCAGCAGCGAATGATGGGAATGTTTGGTCTACGTGCCCCATGCTTCAGACTGACATGGATGACCCATGCTTCCGTCATTGCACGATCTATTATAAGCATGCCAAGTTATGTAAGTCGCTGTTTTTTATGACATGTACAACCGCTTCAACCTACTAGTTATTGGTAGATATCATAGAATTTTTTTGGGAATCAACTTTCTTCTTCCAAAGGTTACTCTTTCTTTATATCTACTACTTCTACATTCACGGCAATGTGTTAATTTCTCATCTTCCTGATAAAATAGCAAACAATTATTCTCACAAGCATGAATTTTGATATATGGCAACCCAAGTCCCATTGTGAGTTGTTTCGCATCATATAGCGTGTCTGGGAGTCTATTTGTTTCAGGCAACATTTCTTTCATAAGCTCTAACACTCGATCGAAAAAACAATCCGTCATATTAAACTCGTTTTTGTAACTTAACAATTGGGTCATTACAGACAATCGCATATGTTTATTGCACCCATCCCACAACGATGCATTTGCATCATCCAACAAATTATAAAATTGTTTTGCAGTCGGATTAGGTAACCCTTCTCTCATTTCAGACACATCGAACATATTGTCATTATTATCATTGACATTATCATCTTCTTCGTCATCAGCATCGATAAACTCTTCACTATTTCAAAATCCTACATTCGATGATAATCGACCAACTGATTTGAGTACCATTTGTTCATACGCATTTACATTACTTGATTCCCCACTTATTGCTGCATATGACTGTGATGGAAAATAGGTACGAGCCATACTGAAATTGTGCAAACTGTTATTATCTTGTTTATTGTGCGAGTGCCATATGTAATAGTTTGATGTAAATCTATATCGATACAAATGATCTCTCACTTTCACTTTTATTTTATAAAATATGTTATTACATTTGCGATAAGGGCATTTAATCATTTTTGACTCCATCCTACTTTAGGCAAACTGTAAAAACTCATTAACACTAGCCATAAATCTAGGATTCATATAACCATCTACATCTGTCCTCTAGTACATCCACTAACGTCCATTACCAGTCATTTCGTTCCCTTGTAAAACAAATAGTAAAAACCCTCAACATAAATACATAATAAATATATTATATTCATAAAATATAAATATAGTGATAATGTAAATGAATTACTTATATATGTCATGCATGCATGTCAACTTTCCATTTCTAAACCACCTACTCCATTAAGGTAAGGGCCCTATTCCATTGAAAGTTGCATAAGCAGTAAAGCATTTAACTGTGTTTCATTTTAGTAGCATTTTATGTAAATTTCGGCAGTATTTTCCTTCAGTTCCCATTTACAGCATTTCTCAATAATATCTACTTATCAAGAAACGCACAACGGGAACAATTTGGGAAATAATGTACCAAAATTCACAAACTGCTAATATGAAAGGAACACATTAACTGCAATACTGCTTATGCAACTTTCAACTGTCCAACTTGGACAATCCATGATTATGTTAATCACAAATATAACTTAATCCAATACATTTTGTTTACCCACAATCTGAATCGGACTAATATTATATTTGTCATTAACATAATTATGAATGGAGGATCTAAGGTTTAATAAATAAATATTTATTATGCAACAACATGTTATCTTATAAGTCAGCTACCTAAAATAAATAATTGTATCGTCTTAAAAACAAGTAATTACTATATATCTAAATCAATAACCTTTAAATTACTTTGAACCACCTTGATTGAGCTGAAGAAGAAGTTGAAATAGAAGCTGATGGAAATGGATGTTGAAAGAGTTGCTGAGACGAATGGGAAGAAAGGAAGGGGAGGTGTATTTATTGGAAAAATCTGTAGCAAAATCGTAGGATATATAAACAAAAGACAAACTGCATGACTTGTGTAACAAACATGTAGTAATTAACGTCACAAAAATGTTGAAAATAACAACTGTAAGAAAATAGAAAGAATACAACTCCTACATTTTTAAGACACCATGTCCTTGTTTGTCTCAAAGGCGTAGGAAAAGAATTGTGCAGGAAAAGCGTCGGATAAAGTGTCAGACGCTTTTCCTACATTTGTGGTCCCTACTCATTAATCCACATGAACAGCATCGGACTATTTAGCGCCACAATTTCCCGCCATCTAATTCTGACACTTATGCTATGGTTTTTTATGTCACAATTTTATTGCAGGAAAACCGTCAGACAGATTCTATATTGACCAGTCAATTCCTTTTTGTCCGATGGTTTTCCTGCGAAAATTGTTCCTACACTTTTTTTTGTAGGAATTGACTGTAGCAAATAATACTCATCCTTGTAGTTTATGAGACATAGAGAGTAATAATTTTTTTTGTCTACCTCGCAAATATACCACGTCTATTACGAAATGCCTTGGAAATTTTGTGGGCCCCAACTTAAAAAAATTTATTTCAGATTCATGCACTAACAAAACAAAAGAACTTGGTATTCCTTACAGAACTTGCGAATTCCCAGAGAATGTAATTATTTTCTCCACTTTTTTGCAAGCACAAATATCACGTTTGGTTTTCGCGTGTTTGCCCCAATTATTGTTGCTGATTTTTTCAGTTCACTGCAGGCGCGCGTTGTAGACCTGCTCGTATAATATTGGATTTGTTTGTAGCATAAGTATTTTGTGCACCAGTTGCTTAATGTACATTATGTTTTTTGGTTGGTTCGTATGTATTCTTTTATTCGATATATTCTTTTATAAATAATATTTCTTCTTTTATGTATTTTTATTTATTTACCTTTTTTTTTTTTAGTTCTTTTATGCTCTCATCTGATAAGGATAATACTAAAGTTGTTGGGTAATCGCATTGTATTTATCACTCTCTATGTGTTATCTTATTATCCTCTAATACTTATCATCTTGTACACTATAACTACATGAGAAGCTAATGGAAATGTGTAGCTTTTGATCCTCTCACAATTAAACCTTTTTATGGTATTAGAGCTGTGAGTGCTCCCACAAGCCAATCCTCATATTTTTATTTCATTTTCTGCAAACAATTGCCCAAAACAAGCTTAACATTTTATAAAAATTGAAATCTTTTTGCTTTAATAGTGTTTTTACCTTTATAGATAACTAAAAGCACTTATTCTATGCTTATTATTTATTTATTTATTTTATGTTAAACTTTCATTTTTTTATTTCTAGTCGGCACACAAGAAAAGGATAATCTACTTAAAGTCCCTAAAGTTTTTAAAATTATATGATCACCATAAATTCACTATGCCCCTCTTGTCTAAAAGATCTAAATTGTCTCCTGAACTGGGGGAAAAAGATTTAACTTTTAAATAAATGAAAAATTGATAATTTTAAAACTGTAGGTGAAAATCTTAAAAATGGTATGATTATCTTCTTATTAATTTTAAATTCAAAATATCATAATTATCTGTAAAATATAAAATCAATTTATACTTTATTTTCTAATTAAAGCCCCATTTTCCTTTGCTTGTGAAACTCAAAACAATAGAGAGAGAGAGAGAGAGAGAGAGAGAGAGAGAGAGGCGGAGGAGGTGGAGGAGGAGAGAACGAAAAAGAAGAAGAAGAATTAAATAAGATTAGATTGTGCTTGATACATAAAAATTGTAAATTATTTTAAATTATTATGATCGTGGAAAATGATCCTCATTGTTAATGGAGATAATGAGATATGATTATCTTATTATTAAATTTAAATTTAAAATATTATAATTATCTTTCCAATTAATTAAAAATTTTAAAAATAAAAAAAATTATCTTATCCATATAATATTAACACTATTAAAGTTCCATCCAATGGTGTACATCCACCAGGGTGAATGTAAAAAATTCCCTCCGATTTCTAGTAAGTCCTAATTGGCCGCATCTACGACAGTAACTGAGAACTTTCTGTCGACCTCGCAAACGTGTATGTAAATGTCTTGGAATTTTGTGCGGTCCCAACTCAAAAGGATTTATTTCAGATTCTTGGAATTTTGTGCGGTCCCAACTCAAAAGGATTTATTTCAGATTATTGCACTAACCGAACAAAAGAACTTGCCGATTCCAAGAGCATATAATTATTTTCGTCGCTTTTTTGCGAGCATACATATCAAGTTCTTTTGTTTGGTTAGTGCAAGAATCTGAAATAAATCCTCTTGAGTTGGGACCGCACAAAATTGCCAACACATTTCGTAATACACGTTTTGATTACGGGTGAAAATGGGCCTTTGCTGTTTGATACTACTTGAGCTCAAGCTCGAATTGTTCGAGCCCTTAATTTTAGGCTCGAGCTCGGCCCAAATACTTGCCAGGCTCGAATGACACATATGAATCTTTAGTCTCAGAATTATAACCTAGATGAAATATGAGAACCAGATCTGTAATTTCCTACAGAGACAATAAGAAAAGGGAGCATTACAGATCCTATCAGAAACCTTCTAATTCTTTTGCCTTTCTACCCTGATTTCATAAACCTCACAAATTAGCCACCTTCTTCCTCAAGACAATCAGGAAACACGATTCAAGTTGTGACAACAATAAACTAACTCATAGAGAAAAAAATAGACAACGAAACATGAAAGAAAACCAAGGATGGGTTTACAAATACACACTACAGTTTCCGATCCTTTTGCACTCGATGCAAAAAGCCTTACCTTAACAGTGACAAAGAAAGGCCTTTAAATAAATGATAAAATCAGTGATCATTATGGAGTGTAGACCTGGGGAAGATTGCAATTTGGAGGGCAATTCTGATGAGCGTTTGAATTACAATAATGTCGGTGTCGATGAAGATGATTTTTTCGTAGTTTGTGAGCTGCCAGAGATAGAATTTGTTGTTGTTGTATTCATTGTAGGAGTCTTTCTCCGTTCATGGGTTGCAGATCTTCTTGATGAATTGGAGCTTCCAGTTGATGTTGACGAGGGTAGCTCGCATGGGGGTGGAGATTGAGGTGTCGAGGAGGACGAGGAGGTCACATTTGGTGCCAGTTTTTAGGAGGGATTGGGTGAGGGTTATTGCGCTGTACACGTAGGCTTCCGAGGAAAAGGCCATAGGGTAGGCCTTTAAGGCTAGCGAGCTTATAGGACCGGGTTCCTTTAGGCTTGAGCTTGGCACTTTTAGAGCTCAAGCCCATTTTTCGGCTTGAGCTCAAGCTTGAACTCAAATGGCCTCAACTCGAAAAGTCACAATTCGAGCTTCAGCTCGAGTTACTTGAAAAAAGCCCGATCCCTTTTCACCCCTAGTTTTAATATGTTTTGTGGGGTCGACAAAAAGTTATTATTTACTGTAAAAAATGCGGCCAATCAGGATTTATTAGAAATTAGAAATCGTGTCACCTATATTTCTAGATGAATTTATTACGGCAAAATTATTTTCCACATTTTTTTTGGAGTAGAAATCATTCATCGTCTAATTAAAAGTGAAGAGTCCAAGTGTTCAACAAGGAGGCGAATAGACAAGGACAACAAAGATGGCAACAGAGTATGCAGCAGAATTCTAAGAACATGGAACATAAACGAAAGAGAAAGAATGAAAAAATGAAACTAAACTTTTGATGTTATTGATGACAACACCAACGAGGTGGAGGGTCCATTTGGAGCTTGTAGCTTCCTAACTAAGACTTCTATGTCTAAATCAATGATAACACGTTGGCACACCCTCCCTCATTCCTCTATCAAGCTGTAGAGAATGGCTAAGGCTTCCATAAGTGTTGGTTGCTCACTCCATTTTCTGAAAGAAACTGAGAAAATATAAATAGGGGAGGCAAACCAAACAAATCACAAAATACAATACAAACAGATCTCTGTTTTTGGAAAAAAGATGTTATTGCACCAATGTTAACCTTCATATGACTAGTGGGAGGGGGAGCCATTGACGTGAAGAATAGGGAGCAGAGGACCCGGTAGGGCAAATGGTTGATTCTTGCTAGTTCAATGTCCAAGCCTTTAGTGCATCAACCAGTCTGCCAAGTGTGTAACACCTGTGCTCATGCATGACCTTATTCCAATTCCAGCAATGAAACCACCCCATAACTACAAAAAGACAACCCCACTAAGACGTGCTTACTAGAACCACTTAAAGATTGATAAATTAAGAGAAAAAGAAAAGGGAGTTTGAATGTTTAAGGAGTCCGATACCTTTAGCATTAAGGGGTAGGTCAATAGTAGATTTGAAATAGATTCATCACTAAACCCACACACTGAACAGGGGAAATGAAAATCCATACCTCTTTTTCATAAATTATCTTGGGTGTGCAATTCATTTACAATGGCTTTTTACTTAAAGAGTTAAGGCCGAGGAGGGGCTAGGTGATGTCAGAAAAACTTCCATACTCAATCATCTTCCCATCAAGGACAACCCTTAAAACAACACAAAAAGCAACATGGTACGCAGTCTTAACAGAAAACTGTCCTGATTACATCATCCCCCAAGTGAATAAATTGATTCAAAAAGATGTTGAAATGGGAATCTGAAGGACACTAGCAACATCTTATGGGTGAAATAAGGCTTTAACGTTGGCACTCGCCATGAAGAACCATCATCTGATATCAACTATAAGATTGTCATCTCTTATAAGCCTGGTAGCACTGCTATGATTGGGTGAGGGGAGTTGCCACAAGAAAACCAATTATCACTCAAAACATTAATGGCAGTTCTTTGCCCTACTTGCCAAATGCCATCGCCATAAAGCATTCAGCTACTCACCATAAGACCCTTCCAGAATGGAGAAACTAAAGAACAGGTTTACTTCTATGCACCTAGGAAAGTAAAGGTAAGGACATATTTCCCCTACCGTACCTTATATAGGGTGACAATTGATCATGAAAGAGCCTCTAGCCATGCTTTGAGAGATATGGATGATTGAAAACCTCAAAGTCCCAAAGAGCTAAATTGCCTACATCCTTTAAAGTGCATAAATGATCCCATGCACACCAAGCAGTTGCTTTTTTATTACACAAGTTGAAGATGCAACTATTGCCCAAGAGGCAGCTAATAGATGACCGAACATTACTCGAGGCATTAGGACTAAAAATGTAGAAAATTTATAAAAGTTCACCATCTACCTTGAGATGGGGTGGTAGGTGTCCAAGATAAAAAGGATGGCCTGAACGTTGTCCTTAAAATTGACCGAATAAAGAGCTAGCTATCATCAGTGAATAAGAAGTGTGAGACCCGAGGACTAAACTATCTAATAGCCACACCATGAAGGGCTCTCAGACACTCTGCCAGTTAAAGAAGGTGCCAGACCCTCAGAACAAAATTAAAATAACTAGGGCGACAAAGGGTAGCCCAGCCCCCAATTTGATGCCACAAGAAGGAGAAAACCTATGTGATGGATCCCTATTGGTTAGCACTAAAAAGCAGATCGACGTGACACAACTAAGGACAAGATGAATTGATTTAGCATGAAGCTTTAGTACTGACATAGATCTTCAAATGAAAGGCAACTCAACATAGTCATAGGCTTTGGTCATGTCCACTCCACACATATAAACAAATAAAATACTGTGCACATTATGCACCAGATGCACACAAAACTTACTCTACAAATCAAGCTAATATCATGAGCACATCCATAACAAGCTAATACTGTAGTGAAATGAAAAATCAGTAACAATCATTGGGAGCAAAATGCTAAAAGCAAAGGTATTCCTTATAGAACTTCCCAATTCTAAGATCATGTAGTTATTTTCATCATTTTTTTGCTGGGAGCAAAACACACATCACGTTTGGTTTTAGTGTTTTTCACCCAATGATTGTTACTACTTTTTTTAGTTTACTGCAATGTGCGCCATTGTTTTTAATGCCGAGCCATACTCTAAATCATTAGGGTTCCTGAATTATGATACAATTAGCTTAGCTAGTTGAGCCATTGGTTTACTGTTTTTCTACATTTGTATTAATGTATTGCATAAACGCTAAGTTACAATAAAATATGAAGAAGCTGAAGTAAAAACAAAAATTTGTAATTTATCTAAAACATTTTAGGTTACTAACCCTAAATAGAAGTAGTGGCTGCCGCACTTCATTTTCCATCTCCACTCTCCACCTCCAGCAGGCACACAAGTAACATTCCTTTTCTTTTTCTTTTGCTTCTTTTTTCTAGTTGACTTCTAAATTCTAATCTTTCCTTTCATCTCATTCTTGTTTTAAATGTGGTATTTTTTTTGGAGATAGTAGATTCTTCTCAAATCTTCCTTTTTTTTTTAATTTTTTTTGTGTTGTCGTTTACTTGCAATCGCCTTACTTATTGAGAGAATATTAGAAAAGAATGGATAGAAGAAAATCAAAAAACCTTAGTAATTGCCATTTCGTATTCACATCTTTAAATTTTGTTCTTCAACCGTTAGCTCAAAATAGTTTTTGGTTCACGGTTCTGAGCCATTTTCACTATTATTGACTATTTTTTATCTTAATGTGATTGAGTTAAAACCCGAACTTTAGAGATTGCTGGTTCACAGTTGAACTAGTGAAACTGGCTGATCCAATCTGGGTTTAACAACCATTGTCAAGGCTTGTTATGGATTTGCTTGTTTAATATTGGCTTTGTTTGAAGAGTAAGTTTTGTGTGGACTTTGTGCGCAACGTGCATCACATGTTCTTTTATTTGTCAATTTGTATTCTTTTATTGGATATATTCTTTTATAAATACAGTTTGTTCTTTTATGTATTATTGTTTGTTATTTCTAAGTTCTTATATGTTCTTATCAGTGCCTGGCCAGTTCTTTTCTTTCCATTGTTTCATAATCAAACAATATTTATTCTTTTGTTTAGGACTGATTATTATTTCCTATTTGTCCAAAATGCCTTCATTTATAAAAAGAACATCTGTATGGTTTGAAAAAACATATACTTAGTGCAAAAAAACATATTTATTGTTATATTTGTTCTTACATGGTTTTCATGATTTGCGGTCTTCTAGCATTATTTTGATGTTTTAGTATAGGTTGATGAAAAAATTACAAGTAATGATGTATTCTTGGAGCTCAAGACGTTAAAGTGCTTGAAGGAAAAGAGCTTGGAGTTGCTAGAACTTGGTGTGGTTGTGCCAAAAGTTTCCTGCAATAGCACCAACTAAGGAGCAATAGTGGTGCGAGAGTTTATGCGCCAGCATCGAGAAGTCTCAAGCAGACCAGTTCAATAACCAGCAGTGGTATGAAAACAACAAAGTTTGGTGTAACAACATCATCTTGAGGGCAAAATAGGGAAAAATAGAGCATAAAAATAGGGCATGTTTTGTGAGAGCAGAGAAGCAATAGATAAGGATGAATACTACAAAAATAAAGAACAGGATTCTAATCAAAGGTAGTGGAGAGCATCAAGAAGCTTTAGGCAACTCATTTGAAATGATTTGGGAGCTGTAATCAAGGGTTTATCTTATCTTTCCCTGACTTTCTTTCTCTATTTTATGGATAGAGCATAAACGTGAGCTTTTACGTTGGATATTCTTTCAAGGTTGTCATTAGGCAAGATTTTTTGAACTCCTAGGATGATTGTATATCTTGGATGTTGATTTGATGATTGGTTGCTTGAATCCTAGACTATTTATCTCTTTTATTGTTTGGTTTGCTCTTTTGCTTGGTTATTAAGACTTTTGGCCATGAGTTTATTTCTTGATGAAAATTTATCTTTGGGAGAAGAGATTTATGTTAGAAGAAAGAAGTAGAAAAGATTTGTGTTAGAGGAAAAAAGTAAAAGAGATTATATTTGCTTGAGGAGTGAAAACCCCAAGTCGTTAAGAGATAAATAAACCATATGGAGCTTAAAAGCTTTTGGTTTTTAGTTGTACAGGGACTTATGAATCTATACTAGAGGGAATAACCAAATTTACCTTAGGAGAGAAAATTTGATATGGGCAATTTCATCTTTAATAAATTGGTAAATGGTCTAGATGAATAGAAAACAAACTTAAAATGGATTCTAAGAGATCAATTACTCTAAGAGAATTCTTTTACCATATTTATTTGAGTAGCAATTGTTAGTGTTAGTTCTCTTTAGAAATTAATTGATAATAGCTCAATAGTTGCGATTAATTAATTATGTTGATCATCCATCATCTCTTGTATAATTCAAGCATTTAATTTTCTTAACTACCATTTTACCATTATCAACTAGCTTAGTATTCTCTAGCATTTGATTCCTGTGGATATGACTTGATCTCACCGGTTTTATTGCTCATTTGACAATTGTATACTTGCAATGTATGTAACAAGCTTTTGGCATCATTTTTGGGGATCAGTTAGCAATAGTATTACTATAGCTAGTTTAGAGTTTAGTATTGTTGTTAGTTACTTTACTTCTAGAGTTTCTTATTTATGATCTTTTTTTTTATTTCCTTGTCTTTTTTGCGCAATTTTTTTGTACTACTGATGTATGCCTCAAACAATTACAGCACAAGACAAGTTGTTTACCCTAGACTTAGATAAAATAGTCAAGGCAATAAAAAAACAAAATAATTCACTCTAAAAAAAAATAGCAAGAAGAGCTGAGTTAAAAAGACGAGCAAGGAAGATCAGAATAAGAAAGGATAGCCTAAGAACAACTAGAAAAAAAGTAGACCTGAGCAGGAAAGAATTGAGAGACAAAAAAAAAGAGTCAAAAATCAATGAAATCAAGATTTTGGTGGCAAATTTAAGATGAATAGAGAAGTTGGTCAGTATCAGCAACAATGACCCATTCAAGAATATTGTCAGCCAAAGGTAGCAGACAACTATTAGTTTAGAGGAGCTTCAGTTGAGAACCAAAATGATCGCTTGGCAAATTTCCAGAAGCATCATGACACCATTAAAATTGAGGGAGCTACATCTGATGACATCCACCTAAATTTATTTTGATTTTCTATCTGGCATAAGGCAAAGACTTAGATCCACACTACATCAGTTAAGGGAATGGGCACATATCATGAAGTTGTAAATTTTATTTAAAAGATTTTTTCTTCCAACTAAGACAGCCAAGTTAAGATCCAAGATTAGTGCATTCAAGCGTCATGTGTTAACATTTCTTTGTAAAGATTGAGAAAGGTTTAAAGACTTGTTAAGAAGTGTCTGAACTATGGCTATCCAGAATGGTACATATTGAAATTTTTTATAACATAATGAATGGTCAAACGGGGACCATTGTGGATGCAGCAGTTGGAGGAACCATGATGGCCAAGACTTCATAATAGGCTTTCACACTTTTGGAGCAAATGGCTTCCAGTAATTATCAGTGGCCTCCCGAGAGGTCTAATGTGTGAAAAAGTGGTGGAATCTATGAAGTTGATTAGATTACTTAGCTTTTAGCATAGATAGCAACTTCAATCAACCAATTCACCAAGTTCACAAGTAAGGATAGATTAGTAAAGCAAGTTGAAGTAGTAAGTTCTTCTCACTATCCGTTGGAGCAAGAGTAGGAGCAAGCAATTTTGACGATTCAGAAAAGTTATGGCTATAGAGGCAATAAGATGCAAGGTTAATTTAATTAAAGATTCAGAAGTCAAGATAGTCATGGTTATGGAAGTAAGAAAAATGCACCTCACCCACTAGGATTTACCCACTCTCTTGAAGGGAAGAAACCATCACTAGAAGATTTTCTTGGATCATTCATTACTGAAGCAAGGAATAGATTTGCTCAAAATGAGAGCCGGATGGATAACAAGGAATGCAAATGACATTTATTGGGTATTTGTTAAAAAAAATTTAAATGCAAGTAAGACAGTTGGCTAAACCTGTGGGTTCACTTCAACAAGAAAATCTTCCTTTAAAATGAATCCAAGGGAACATTTCAAGGCGAGATGAAGATAAACCTAGGAGTAAGGAAGAAAGCTTTTTTCCATGCAAGGACCCGCAAGTAAGCCAACAGGATAAGGAACAAGGAGGATCAATTCAAGAGATGGAGGAAAAGAAGCTAATGAAAGCACACTTGAAAAAAAGGAAAAAGTATCTCACTTTCTCCACCTTTGCCACTTCTAACATCATCAACTCCATGACCTCAAAGCTTTAAGAAAAAGAAGTTGGATGAATAATTTTCTAAGTTTTTAGTTATCTTCAAAAATATGGAAATCAATTTTCCCTTGTTAGAAGCAATTCAACAAGTGCCTAAGTAGGCAAAATTCCTTAAGGACATATTGTTTAAGAAGAAGAGATTTGAGGAATTTGAGATAATAATGATTACCGAAAAATGCAGTGTTGTTTTGCAAAAGAAGTTGCCCTAGAAATTTCAAGACTGCAGTAATTTCACCATTTCATGTGACATTGACAACTTTCATTTCAACATAGTGTTATGTGATTTGGGTGAGAGCATCAATCTTATGCTATACTCGATTTTCGAGAAGTTAGCTCTTGAAGTAGTCAAGCCTTCCACATTTTGCCTACAAGTTGCTGATGTGGAAGGCTTGACTACTTCAAGAGAATAATAGAGAATGTGTTAAAGAATGTGTTAGTGACGGTTTAAAAGTTTGTGTTTTTGGTGGATTTTGTTGGGCTTGACATGGAATGAGATCAAGAAATTCTGATCATCTTAGGTAGACCATTTTTAGCCGTGAAAAAAACTTTTATTGATGTAGTGTTGAAATGCTCATCTTAAGAATGGACAATGAGCATGCGTTTTCAATATCTACAAGTTTCTTCAAAATCCAAATGATCTTCAAACTTGCAAATGAGTTTATGTGATTTCATCTTGTGTTATTTCTAAAAATTCATTGATAACATGGCTAGAAGGTAATAATGATGAGTGTGATTCTTTAGAAAAGTCTTGTAAGGTAAGTACTTTGAATTCTTTAAGAACTTTGAAGTCAATTTTCTCAACTCCCACGATGATCCCTTATTCTTTCTTTCTATCACATTGAAGATAATGGTTTGATTTGAGTTTCGGGGGGAAGCATTTAGGTCACATAGAGTATTTTTGTTTAAGTGCTCATAGAGTATTTTTGTTTAAGTGCTCATCGAGCTAGCAACGTAAAACATAGCATTCATCGAAAGGCACCCCAATATCTTTCCTCTTATGTAACTTTCATTTCATGCATTTTAGTTTGATTTATTTTAAGTTTTTCCTTAACATTTTATAGTAGATGTTGTTTATTGAGTGTTTAATTTTGGATGTTGTAGGTGTTACCATAAAGAACAACTTTAGTACATGCCAAGAAGCAATAACATTAAGGGTGTCTCATGAGGTAGAAGGAATAGAAAGCAAGCACATCATGAACGTAAAATTGTATTTTCTTTCAATTTGGTGCAAGGAAGTTGGCTCTCCAAGTTGGTGCTGTAGCATTAAAATTTCGTAAATAGCACCCACCATCCTTAAACTAATACCCTTGTTGCTAATCATCCCGCAACTACCAATTGTTACACTAATCATCCTCTAACTATGAAAATGTTGCAATAAACATCTTACTGTTTGGTTAGAGTTGGACCGTTGAGAAGTAACAGAATTAGCATTTGGTAACAAGAAAGTAAACGGTTAGCTCTAAAAGTTACTAAACTGTTTTATTTGTGTCTTAAAACTATGTAGTATTTTTTAATTCAATCTTAAAACTATAAAAAGGGCGTCTGTAACAATAATTACTTTCGTCGTTGTTTTCAGGCACACATGTCACGTTTCGTTTTAGCATTGTGTCCTTAATGATTGTTACCGAGTGGTGAGTTTTGTCTTTTTGCTGAAAATCAAGTCTTTTTTTTAGGCAAAAAAAAATCTTTTTAATTAAAAAAAACGTAGAGAAATTGAAAGGTCTTTCTTCGCGTTAGTTTTGTCTTTTGTTGGTGGGCCCATTGTCCTATTTAGGGGTAAGTATGGGTCGGATTAGTTTGGTATTCCAATGGAACCGAAATAATATTCACTCCAAAAAAATACTGTTAGACCGGAGAATAAAAAACTGAATAGAACAAGAATGTTGAGTTTGGTTTTTTTTATCTTTGGTTGTCGGATTTTTTAGTTCCTATCATATACATGTAATAATTAACAGCTTTATAATATAATGAGATTGTATCCACAACCATTTTAACAAGAGATTCATTATTGGTTTAAGGTATGACCTATTATTATATATCACTGTGCCACCTACTGCTTGCTCCTCTAGTCGAGTTGAATCTTGAAACATGTATCAGTCATGACATCAAGGAAGATGATTGATATCCAATAAAATACTTCAACTTATTTTAAAAGTAATGAAGGTGAGAACCATCACATTAATTTCTAGATTCATACCAATAAACCAAACAACTTTTAACTAGATATAAAAAGACCTGCTTAAGATTGATATACTATTAAGAATTGACAATAATGCATTTTTTTCAGTTTCTTAAGAACATGCAAACTTCTAAATTAGAGAAATCTTAGTCAATAAAATAAAATAGTACCATGAAGTACCCTCATAATTTTTTATTTTACTACATAAATATACAGGTAATATAGTAATATCATAATTTTTTTTATATATTTATACATATGCATTGGGGTTCCACCCAAGTTGATTTTATATGAAACCGAAACCAACCTAAAAACTTAGGGTTCTTCAAGACGGGGAATCAAGCTGTGAACTATGATCAATTTTTATCTAATTCAACTCAATCCAATAACATTAATTCGAGTTGGGTTTTGGGTTTACTTAACTCATGTCCATCGTTAGTTCTATTCATCGAAGCGTTACTTTACTTACATGCAACATTTGCCGGGAAACTAACTATAAATACATGCGAAGGGAGCACACAAAGCCCATCGAGAAAGCTCCAATAACTAGATAAAGATTTCGAATCAGCCTCTCTTTTGCTTTTTTTTCGGTAGGAAAATGGGGACCAATGTTTTCGGAAACCCCGTCACTGACTTAACGGTGGGGGCATTGCCGGAGTACGATCGCAAGAAAATAACGCGCTACGACCGAGCCTATGTGGCGCTTCAGATGAAGAACTCTGAGAACAAGGCCGTCAATGCTCGTGCCTACGTCGACAACCTCAAGTCCAACTTCGGCAACGGCGTCTGCACCAAGTGCCTCATCTACAACTCCACGGGCGACCCCATCACGTTCATCCGCTCCCACGACTGGTACGGCCGCATCGGTGAGTCACCCTACCCCATGGAGATCGCCAACGGCCAGTGGGGCGCCTTTCTCCACACCAAAACCCCCGGCGCCGCTTTGGGCTCCAACGCGGCTGTAGTGTACCGCCTCAACGGCCTCGATGGGGCAGCAGACCTGGATTGCATGTTGGCGTGGTGCACCTCATGGGGCCCGTGGTACTCCAACCACTGCTACGCTGAGATCCGTGAGAAGGACCACTTCGACGACACACGTTGGGGCGTCATCTCCGATAAGATGGATCGTTGCGGCCTCGAGTATGTCGAAACGAATGGCCGTTTCCGGGCCAGCCTGTCCATTGGCGATGATACCACTTCCGAGTGGGAGGCCATCGTCGTACTCGGCAAACCTTGAGCTTCATATTCCATGACTCCGAGTCGAGCACCACCATCTTCCCTTTGAACAGCAAGTTTCATTTCATGTGTGTCAGTTTGAGTTGGTAGGTACTCTGTGACGGTACCCAAATAAATTAAGATGTCTACTGTGTTTCCAACTTTATTATGTTGAATAAAAGGGAAGTAGTGTTCGGCTTTTCATGCCTCTCAAAATGTTTGCATTAGCCCATGCTGGTTCCGCCATATGCTCTCGTCTTCAGGAAACAGAAAAAACATGGAGCTATGCGTAGTCATAGATGAAAGTTGATGGGCTTTTCCAGCGGCCAGTGGTTGGGAAAGTTCACTTCTGCTTTTACTATAGCCAGCCGTGGAAAAAGTGGTGGGAGCGTTCTTTGTGGCCGGCTGTAAGGAAAATAAAAAAAAATATAAAAAAGGACTAATTGTTACATCAATCTGATTAATATTGTGTGCTACTGCCTTAAAATTTAAGAACTTATATTTTGGTTAAAACTCTAAAATATTCTATTTCATTTTAAACAAGCTCTGAATATTTCTACTTCATTCTAAACAAGTTCTAAATGTTTCTATTTCATTCTAAACAAACTTTGAATCTTTCTATTTTATTCTGAACAAGTTGTGGGAGTTTCTATTTTATTGAAAACACTTATCAAATAATGCATTTCAAGTGCCAAGACACTGATTTTTTTCTTGTTCTATTTTTGGTATATGCCTCAGGAAAGATAGAGATGCAGAGCAGTAATGTTTGTCTTCAGCGCAAAACATATGCACACAGACTAAGGAAATGGGAACAAAACTAAGCACTATGTGAAATCATAAACATTCCATGGTGATAAACATATTTGCATTAAGTATATACCTCTACATGCTTGATTATTCAGCACGCAAAGGACTGCATGAGGCATTGTTAATGATCCATCAATTTCTAAAAGTGTAAACTGGAAATACTAATAATAGTTAGCTTGACACAGTTGCAAAAATTGTACAAGGAATGGGATAGACAAAGAGGAGAGCAGTTTTATATGGATTACCAGTTCAAGAAATTCTAGGACATCCTTAACAGATAAAGTAACACCCAAAATGCAAGGAACCTACATAGTTGCATGAATAAAACTACATCAATACCATGAAGGAACCTAAGCTAAAAATTTTTGTTAAGGAAAATGTAACACCCCATATCCCACATGGGAAGTCTAAATGATTTCTTATGTGTATATATGACTCCAAGTCTTAGAGCTTGATCACTTAGTGTTTATCCTTTTCCAAATGATAGCCCATGTGGTGTGAACAGGTGTTTCGTGGATAAGTTCTAGACTTAGGTCATCACAAATGGTATCAAACCCAAACCAGTTCCATGATGGTGTGGCCCGTACTTCTGATTCTGTACAGGCCGAGGACCGATTATATTCTGTCTATTCCATGTATGATTCATATCCATCACCTACTGGGTTTATGATTATGGATCTGTTTCTTGCCCAACAAGGACATTGGGCATATAAGTGGGAGAGATTGTGACACCTCATATCCCACATAAGAAGTCTATGTGATTTCTGATGTGTATATTTGACTCCAAGTCTTAGAGCTTGATCACTTAGTGCTTATCCTTTTTCAAAGGATGGCTCATGTGGCGTGGGTAGGTGTTCCGTGGATAGGTTATGGACTTGGGTCATCACAGAAAAAGGGGTAAGAATTAAAAAAATGAAATGTCTTAGGGAAAAGGGGGTAAGAATAAAAAAAGGCAAATGCAGCAACAAAGAATTCACATGTATATTATAATGTTGGTTCATAAAGAAGAATACATGATATCCTCATCATTCATCTAATATAATGGTTGAACATACTGATGGGTTTCGGCAGCCAAACAGCGCAGCGGAATTTAACTGAAATCCTCTAGGATCCAAGTGAAACGGGGTAAACCGGATGTTCGAAAATTTTCATACCTAATTTCCGGTTGAGATCTCTCACTCAACTGTAGAGTCGAATCACAAAACTTGAATAGTTGACGTGTTCAAGCTCTCTATGGTATCCACATGAGCTTCTCAAGATCACCACGCTTTCACCACGTCCCGACAGATACGTTTATCTTACGCTCGCAGTGCTAGCTTGCGTCCTCCAAGGAATTGCAAAAGAAGAGTGTGGCTGTCCTTATTGGGAGGCTAGGGCAAGGAGACCTACGAATTTCTCACTAGAAGTTGTATTTATAGTGAGACTCAAGTTCCAGGCCTAATGGGTTTCAAAGCCCTAATCCAATTAGGATTTAATTT
>JBBCBB010006945.1:0-41585 GCA_037177235.1 Aquilaria malaccensis | reverse complement strand
TGGAATTTGACTTAATAACTACTAAATGAATTATCTAAGGATCAAGATTCTTAATTTTATATTGATTTTCTAAATTGGTAGGTGAAATTACAAAAATATCCTTAAGGACAAAATGGTAATTAATTTATTTTTATTTATTTATTTTATTTACTCATTATTATTTTATTTATTTATTTATTTAGGGTAATTTAGTAATTTTATTTTCCTTAATTTCTAGGGTTATTACAAGGGAAGTGATTTCTTTGTTGCCTTTCTCTTCTCGTTACATTGATTCTAGATTGTGAAAGCATATATGGAAGCTAAAATGTCCCCCCTAAGCTGCTTAATTTTGCTTGGAGAGCATGTCAGAATGAGTAAGTCTAAAGTGCACCCTACCTTTATGTTTATATATTTTTGTATTCTAATACTACCCTTTCTAACATAAAAAAAAGTGTAATGCATCAAATCTTGTGTCCCATTAAAATCGGAGATATGTACAAATCAAAAACAAGATTTGTATAAACTTGACATACAAAGAAAGTGAAGCATCTGCACAAATAATGTGTGATATATATACAAATGATATCATATATATGTTTTCAGTAATATGTTTGGGTTCAACCTCCTATAAAAAAAATAGATGTGAACACGTTAAATCCCGTTTTCCACCAAAATTATAGGTATGTACAAATCAGATTTCAGATATATATGAACTTTAATGTACAAAGGAAGTAAAAGATATGTACAAATAATATGAAATATATGTATAAATGAAATACCATATACATTACTAATATATTTAATGTATTGATTATGAAAACTATTATTGATACATTCAATTATATGTACAAATTCTTTTGTACATATATAATTATATGTTTATATGATTGTCTTTATGTATTGTACATGTTATACTTCACTATAAAAATTGTTCTTCGATTATATTGATATACATATAATTTTAGAAAAAATAATAAAAAAACCACTAATGTTACCTGGTTGGCCTGAATCAGCCACTAATGTTTTTTTTAGTGAAATAAACCACTTATCTTTTAGAAACATGCCAAATAACCCACTGGTTATTAACAAAGCAAATATTCCATTAAAAAAAACATATTCCATTCATAGGAGGCTGATGTGGGTTTAAGAAATGTGAAATAGATAGATGTTGTGGAAGGGATAGTTAAAGACCAAGTCAAAATTAACTAGAAGGTTGATTCAAGCATTATAGCGTGATAACCAAAGAAACCATTGGCTCTTCTCTGGCCTTCGCTCTCTTCCGGTACTCGCCCTTCTCCGACACTTGCTCTCCTTTGGGCCTCTGGTGCTTGTTCTCCTCCGATACAAATGGCCCATCTGACTGACGGGTTTTTATGGCCCATAAGGGTATTGTTTGCAAATCACCCAAAAATTGGAGGAAATTATTGCCTATGCTGAATAAGGGAAGACAAGATGAAGGCTGGGCTGCATCAAAATGGTAGGGAATCATAAAGTTTGCTATGCAACAGGAACTTAGCGAGCTTTGAGCTGGGATCAGTACAAACCCATGTTCTACAGGCTAAAGCTAGTTTATGTGGAATCAGACAGTGGGCCGAACAGGGATGGAAAATGGCTACTCGGTTTACACTCTCCCTCATTCGAGTTGGCTCGATTGCATTGGCCCTCGACTTCAAGCTAGTGAGGTGAATAGACTGTTGAAATCACTGCAAATTTCACGCAAGGAATTGCCTTGCAGGTCAATCGAACAGCGGGCGGCATCAGGACTGAATGACCAACAAAGAGAGGGTAAAGTGGTTTAGGGTTTTCTCTCCATCCATGTCAACTTTGTTTTAACGGTAGCGAGTAATTCGATTTGACTCATAAATGTTAGTGATTTATTTGGCCAGAAAAAAACATTAGTGGGCGAATTGAGTCAATTAGTAAACATTAGTGGTTTTTTTGTTATTTTTTCCTATAATCATGCATTGCATATCTATTATTTTATTGGTTTGTGTTGATTGTTGGTTGTTTGTTTGTTTGTTTGTTTGTTTGTTTGTTTGTATTCCATATTTGCATACTTGCTTGCTATCTTCTTTGTAGGTACCGCAAGAGACCTTTACTGAGTACATTCATATACTCATTTCCTTAAGTTTTTTGTGCAAGTTCTAACATTGGGCCTAACAACTAAGTGCATAGTTATAGGCTAAGTTTCCTCTTTTAAAAGTACTTATCCTTGAGATTATAAGATTACTTGAGAGTTAAGCTTAACTAAGTGTTATACCTTTACAGTTAGAGGATAAGCGTATTAACTAAGTGTTATGCCTTTACAGTTAGAGGCTAAGTAATGCACAAGGATAGGAAAAGGCTTGCACCTGGAGCTTGATAACTCAAAGGTAGGGCTCAAGTGATGGTTCTTGGTTAAAAATTTTGCCTTGTATTTATATAGTACTTTGTGTGCTCAGATATTGCCTCCATTAGGATACACTATGGTGTTGAACCATTGAGTTACTTTTGGGTGCATGTTAATGTTGTAGAGTGTGCATAAACTATTACTTGAAGTTAAAGTAACTAGTATTTTATTGTCTTGACATGGTTTAAGTACTTTTTAAACAAAATGCTCAAGCATTGTTTTCTTAAATGGTTTACTTATTTGTTTTGCATCGCTAGGACAAACACATGCATATATTCTTCCAGGGTAAGCTAAGAAACTAGTTGCACGTAAATCATCTTAATTTACCTACATTTAATAGTTAGCCAATAGTAACTAAGTGGGATCACAGTCCCAAATAGTCTACAAGTTAAATAATTCAAGGTACTAGGACCCTACTTTGTGACAAGATTTGTCTCAAATGAATGTTGCTGGGAGCTAATAAGAATTGGATTAAAATGTCACATTGCATTGTTGGCGCATCTAGTTCACATAGTACCCCAATATAGAGTGAATGGGTTAACTGAAGCTATGATGAAGAGTGTGTTATCATGATATCAATGTTCAGATATTGTGCACAATGCGTCATAAAATAGATTTATTTTTCTATTAATAAAATATCATCTAGAAAACAATGAATCTCAATATGACAAGATCTTTTTTGAATTTTTTTGGAAGATGGTTATACCTTCGAGTTGTATGATTTTCTATTTCTATTAATAATATCCTACTTTGGTTGATAAACTCACAATCTTGTAGAATGTAATATACAAATTTTATGATTGTTTTAGGAGCATATTTCATTTTATGTTTTTAAGTTCATGAACTTTTTGCTCTTGAAAATTGATTTTAGTTAAATACTAAAATAAACTAATATGATCATGTTAGATTTTAAAACCATATAATATGCAAAAAGCATGAGGAATTTTTTAACATGTGGTATTCCATAGAATTTTAAAGACATTATTGAAGTAAATTAATCATTGTAATAAATGGAGAAATATTCCTGTTATTTAATGGAGACCAACACATGTATACTTTGCAATAGAAATCTAAAGGTTAAGATATTAAGGGGTGAAATCTAAGTGCTCCAACATTTCTCTTCAAATTATTTTTGAAATTAGATAGCTAATATTTCTTCCCATTATATTGGTGTAAGGCAAGGACAACTTATCGATTAACAAAATTATAATTTGTGAAGGAAAATGAAAAATAAAACAATGTCAAAAGTTTGAACACACTGAATCTTTTTTATGTTCAAATATCAAATTTTTGGATCATTATTTGTAGCAAGTCAACTCAAACTTGCAAAGGAGGCAAACTAGTTTTTATAATGCAAAGTAATAGTTGTTTTTTCATCCCCAGTTCTCAATCAGCTTCAAATCAAACTTTTAATTATTTTAGACTGCAATCAGTCAATAATAGATTACACTAAATAAATTTTTCAGCAATAAAGAAAATTTTCAAAAAATTACACAAAATTGGAATTTGTTTGCTATATCACTATCACTAGAACGTACTAGCTACTACCATCAAGCACTTCAAAACTTTACTTCCAAACTAACCATATATTACACTTCTCACATGACTTTAACAAAATTTCAAGTCATTTGAAGGTTATATGTCTCAATTTTGCTTTAAAGTGCCAATTTTGAGAATCCTATCGGATTTTCTTATTCTTTGTAGCAGTATTTTCTATCTTAGTATCAAAAACTAATTTCAAACTTACTTACCTTTAGTTCATGCTCATATAGGTTTCATTTACTTTTTAACTACCAAGTTTCATTTTACTTAATACTAGTTTGGCTAAGGACCAAACAAGACTCAAACTAGTCCAAGCTACCACTAAAAATTCATTACAATAGCTTACTAAAATTTTGATGCCCTCTATCATTAATAAACTCATTCAGCACTAACTAAACTTCTCCCAAGTTTTAATTACTAATTAAGCTAAGAAGTCATAAGTACGCGAAAGCTCATACCTTGAAAGAGAAGTAATCTACAAGGTCAAAATATGTAGCTTTAACTAAAGTTAACATAGTCAAAAATTTGTTTCGCATGCAAGCATTAGTTGAAAAGTCATCATCTTGTAGTCGAAGTGAAAAAAGGGGATGGATAAGAAATTTTTATCATAAGTATAAATTGGACTTAATTTTCAAAAATTTAAGAAAATGAGCTAAAATTATACTTTCCTTGTTTGTAATTTATATATTGAATGACCTGATTAGGAGATCACATATGATTCTTAGTTAAAAAGGGAAATAAATAATCAATGAATAAACTATAATTAAGTAATGAGAACATCAAACTAACTATCGCCTCTAAATATTAAAAGAATATCTTATAACTCATTTTGGAGTACAATCTTAATTTTTCAGACAAATGATCCTATACAGTTGCATTTTTAAAGAATGAAAAGCTTTTTAAATTTTTATACAAAGTGTGGAGATGTGAGTGTGTTTTTATTTATATGATATGTAAGGAAAAAGAGATGTAATAGTGTTTTTTATAATAAAAATCAAAGGTACTTGAGAGTAAAATACTTGAAACTAAATTCCATAAAATTAAATTGTACTACATTAACACTATTAAAAAGTTTTGAAGCATTTTTGGTAAATAAAAATATTTAATTTTTTTTTAAAAATTGAATTAAAAAAATTAGAAGTAGCAGATCGTATCTCATGAATGTAATAAACAAATAAACTGTTCGTACGAAAGCTCTTATGAAAATTAAATAGGACATGTTTTTGAAAGAGGGAAGAAAAAATATAAGAATGTGATTTCATTTTATTGGCATTACTAGATAAAAACTGACATAGTCAACACTAAAGATATAGGGTAAAATCCAAATTTAGTCCCTTAACTTTAAGGGTTTTCCGAATGTGGTCCCATAACTCAAAAAGTGACGATTAAATTCCCCTCACTCAACTTGTGTGTCCTATTTTGGTCCCTACCATTAATTTAGGCATTACTTTGGACAAAAATTGCCTACATGGCACGCCAACTACCATATGGCATCCTCTTTTATGAAAATAAGTGATAATACTAAAAGAATAATATATATCAAGGTAGAATTGACACAAACAAATAATTCTAAAAACCTAAAACATACATTAACCCAGCGTAGGCCATCCTACGCAACTCCAACGGTAGATGTGGTCCTGCAATTCGGTGGCGGCTATGACGTCTAAATTTGCTAGGCAAGGCAGAGGCCAACGACCCAAAATCGAGAGGGATAAGAAAGGGAAATATAGACAGGGAAATCGGGATGAGGAAGAGAGAGAAGATAAGGAAAATGAGATGGGACAAGGGGGAAATTAGGATGAGGAAGAGGGAGAAACAGAGACGAGGAGAAGAATGAAGGGGAATAGGGAGAAATTGAAGAGATACAAAGAGAAAGTGGAGAAATCGATGACTGGGGGAGAAAAATCCGGAAGAGGATGAAGAGAGGACCAAGGGACTGACATGGGGGAGAAATCGGGACTAGGATAGGGCACCCAGACTGGGACCCATGTGGAAGAAGGCGCAGGCAGCGGTGGGCGTTGGTGATGGCGAGATGGTGGCGGACTCAGCAAGTGGTAGACAGTGAAAAGGTGAGAAGAGGATAAAATTTGGATTAATCACCTTTTAAGTCTCAAAAATATTTGCCTTTGTCAATTCTACTGTAAATTTTCATTCTTTCAGTCTTATCCTTTATTGTCATAAAAAGATGATGCCACATGGCAGTTAGGATGCCATGTAGGTAATTTGCATCTAAACTAACACTTGAATTAACAATAAAGACCAAAATAGGACATGCAAGTTAAGTTGGGGGACTTTCATAGTCTTTTTTTGAGTTAAGAGACCACATTAGGGTGACCCTTAAAGTTAGGAGACTAAATTTGGATTTTACCCTAAAGATATACATCATGACATGAGCTAAGGTTTAGCAATTTCACTGACTTTACATTTATGAATTACATAAATGTAACAAAGGAACTACTAAAGCCTTATCAGTTAAGAAAATTTAATGGCTCTCAATTTCATCTAATTTAAAAAAAATTGTATATAAGTAAGCTTTTTCTTACAAGTTACAACATCAATTCTTGTACTAAATTTCTCATCTTAAAAAAATCAAAGAAAAAATACCAAGAGCATAACTAGTCTTAAGTACTCTGTGAGTTTTTTGTGTTTCTTATTTTTATTTCAATTTCTATAGCAAAAGATTACTGTGATATCATTAATAAAAAACATTATGACACTACTATGAAAGTTCATTGTGCAGATGAAATTGTGGCAAACATTTTTAGGGTAGAATCTGTCTTAAATGAATGTTGCCAGGAACTAATAAGAATTGGATTAGAATCTCATGTGCCATTATTGGCACATCTAGTTCATACCGTGCCCAAAATACAAAGTGAATGACTCAATTAAAGTTGCGATAAAGACTATATTATCATGGTATCAATGTTTAGATATTGTGCACAAAAATTCCTAAAATAGATTTATTTATCTATTTATAAAATAAGTGTTGTAAAATAATGAATACTAATATGGCACACTCTTTGAATTTTTTTTTGTGGGATGACTATCCTTTGGAGTTGTATGATTATCTATTACTATTAATAATATCCTACTTTGGCTAATAAAAAGTAGTCTTGCAATTTTATTGAATGTAATCTACAAATTTTATTGCTGTTTTAATGGCAAATTTCATTTTATGTTTTTAAGTTCATGAATTTTTTGCACTCCAAAATTGGTTTAAGTTAAACACTAAAATAAACTGATATTATCATGTTAGATTTAAAAACCGTAGAAAATCTCAATACCATGTGAAATTTGTTAACATGTGGTATACTTCAAGATTTTAAAGACGTTATTGAAGTAAATTAATCACTATAGCAAGGGGAGAAATATTCTTGTTATTTAGTGGAGACTAACACAAGAATACATAACAACTAAAATCTAAAAGTTAACATATTAAGTAATGAAATCCTATTGCTCCAACATTTCTCTTCAAATGATTTTTAAAATTAAATAACCAATATTTGTTCCCATTATATTGGCCAAGGAAAATGTAAAAACAAAAATTTCAAAAGTTACAACACACTAATTCTCTCTTGTTTTCAAATATCATTTGCTGCTTTTTTTGTTGCAGGTAAACTCTAACTTCCAAAGGGCTCAAACTAGTTCTTATAGTGCAAAGTAGTAGTTGTTTACTCATCTTGGGTTCTTACTCAACATCAAATCAAAATTTTAGTTATTTTGGACCTCAATCAGTCAATAATAAATTACACAAAATAAATTTTGTAGTAATCAAGTTTATTTTCAAAGACATATGCAAAATAGTAGCTTTAAGATTGTATGACTATCATTAGTATGTACCAACTGCTACCATCAGGCACTTCAAAACCTTACTTCCAAACTGACCATATTTTCAACTTCACACATAACTCTTACAAAATTTCATGTCATTTGAAGGTTATATCTGTCAATTTTGCTTTGAACTATTAATTTTGACAATTTTATCTGCTTTTCCTGCATTTTGTAGGAGTTTTTTCTAACTTAGTATAGAAAACATATTCCTAGCTTACTTACCTCCAATTTATGCTCGTATGAGTTTATTTTACTATTTAATTACCAAGTACCATTTGACTTAATGCTAGTTTAGGTAAGAACCAAAGAAGACTCAAACCAGTCTGAGCTACCACTTAAAGTTTATTACAATAGCTTACTGAAATTTTGATACCTTCTCTCAACATTAAAATCATTTAGCACCAACTAAACTTTTCTCAAGTTTTAATTACTAATTAAGCCAAGTAATCATTAGTATGCAAAAGTCTATACCTTGAAAGAGAAGTCATCTACTAAGTCAAAATGTACAGCTTGAAGTAAAGTTAACGTGGTCAAAAACTTGTGTTGCATGCAAGCATCCATTGAAAATTCATTATCTTGCAGTCAAAGTGAAAAAAAAAGGATGGACAAGAAATTTTGATCATACTTACAAGTTAGACTTAATTTTCAAACATTTTAAGAAAATAAGGTGAAATTATACTTTCCTTGTTTGTAATTTTTTTTATTAAATGTCATCTTTTGGGCGCTTACATATGATTCTTAGTTAAAAATGGAAATAAATAATCAATTATTAAAATATAAAAAATAATTATAAAATGAGACTAACTATCACATTTAAATTTTAAAACATTATCTTATAACTCATTTTGAAGTAAACTCTTAATTTTTTAGATAAATGATCTAATATAGTTACATTTTGTAAGAATAAAAAGCTTTTTAAAGTTTGATACTAAATATGGACTTGTGAGCAGGTGTTTGTTTATATAGTATATAGGGTAAAAAAGATGTAAAAATTTTCTTATAATGTAAAAACATAGATAATTAAGAGTAAAATACCTAAAACTAAATTGCTTAAAATGAAATAAAAGAACATTAACACAATTAAAAAACTTATGAAGCATTTTTTTAAATAAAAATATTTATTATTTTTTCATAATTGAATTAAAAAACATAAGTAGTAGATTGTATCTCATTAATCCAATAAACAAAAAAACTATTGGTGGGAAAGTTCTTAGGAAAATTAACTAGGAGATGTTTTCGTAAGAGGGAAGAAAAAGCATATGAATGTTATTTCATTTTATTGACATTGCTAGATAAAAACTGACATAATTAACACTAAAGATATATATCTTGGCATGAACTAAAGTGTAGCAGTTTCATCAACTTTACCTTTATGAATTACATAAATGTAACCAAGTAGCTAATAAAGTCTAACCAGTAAAAAAATTAATGGCTTTCAGTTTCATCTAATTTACAAAGAATCTTGTATATAAGTAAGTTTCTTCTTGCAAGTTGCAACATCAATTCTTGTACTAAATTTATCATCGTAAAAAAAAACAAAGAAAAAAATACCAAGAGCATGACTAGTCCTAAGTACTTTGTGAGTTTTTTTGTATTTCTTATTTTTGTTTCAATTTCTACAGCAAAAGATTACCGTGATATTATTAAAGAAAAACACTGTGATGCTACTATGAAGGTTCATTGTGCAGATGAGATTGTGGTGAACATTTTTAGGGCAGGATCCATCTCAAATGAATGTTGCAAGGAGCTAATAAGAATTGGATTAGAATGTCATGTGGCATTATTGGCCCGTCTGGTTCATACAGTGCCCAAATATAGAGTGAATGACTCAACTGAAGTTGCGATAAAGAGTTTGTTATCATGGTATCAATGTTCAGATATTGTGAACCACACATCCTAAAATAGATTGTTTATTTATTCATTAATTATCCTCCTTAAAATAATGAATCTCAATATGAGAAGCTCTTACTTGAATTTTTTTTTTTTTTGTGGTATGGCTATATCTTCAAGTTGTATGATTATTTATTGCTATTAATGATATCCTACTCTTTCTAATAAAAATAGGCTCACAATTTTATAAAATGTATTTTTCAAATTTTTATTATTGTTTTAGTAGCAGATTTCGTTTTATGTTTTTATGATCATGAACGTTTTGCACTCCATAATGGATTTATGTTAAGTACTAAAATAAATTGATATAATCATTTTAGATTTAAAACCATAGAATATATGAATAAGATGAGGAATTTGTTAATGTGTGGTATGCCTCAAGATTTTGAAAACATTACTGAAGTAAATTAATCGTTGCAATAAAGGGAGAAAATTGTTGTTATTATGTAGAGACCAACACATGTATACTTAATGACTGAAATCTAAAAGTTAATATATATTAAGGGATGAAATCCAAATGCTCCAACTTTTCACTTAAATTCATGTTTGAAATTAGATAGCCAATATTTATTCCTATTATGCTGGCCAAGGACGAGGACAACTTGTCGATCAATGTTTTTGAAATTAGATAGCCAATATTTATTTTTGTGATGGTAAATGTAAGAAAAAACCATTGTCAGAAGTTTTAACATAGCAATTCTCTCTTGTGTTGAAATATCATAATTTTGGAGTAGCATTTGTGGCCGGTCAACTTTAATTTGCAAGAAAGTCAAAATAGTCTATATTGTCCAAAGTAATAGTTGTTTATTTTTCTTCAGTTCTCACTCAGGATCAAATCAAACTTTTAGCTTTTTTGAACCTCAACAATTAATATTAGATTACAAGCAATAAATTTTGCAGCAATAGAGCCGATTTTCAAATAATAAAGTAAAATGGCAGTTTTAAGGCTGTGTCACTATCATTAGTACGTACCAGCAACTACCTTCAAGTGCTTAAAAACTTCACTTTGAAATTGATCATATTGTCCACCTGTTACATGTTTCTTTCACTAAATACTAGAATCCCACAAAATTTTAGGTCATTTCAAGGTTATATGGGTCAATTTTGCTTTGAAGAGCGAATTTTGAGAACTTATCCGATTTTTCTGCACTTTATAGCAATATTTTCCAACTTAGTATCGAAAACTAATTCTTAACATACTTACCCCTAATTCATGCTCATATAAGTTTCTTTTATTATTCAATTTCCAAGTTCTGCTTGACTTGATGCTAATTTGGGTAAGACCAAAGAAGACTCAAATTAGTCCAAGTTGTTGCTAGAAGTTTGTTACAACAGCTCATTGAAATTTTCACGCCCTCTATCATCATTAAACTCATTACCCACCAACTAAACTTTTCCCAAGTATTAAATGCTAATTAAGATAAGCATTCATAAGTATGCAAAAGGTCATACCTTGAAAGAGAAGTCATCTACTACGCCGAAAAGGGCAACTTAAAGTAAATTTAACATGTAAAAAACTTGTGTCGTATGTAAGCATCAATTGCAAATGTATTATCTTCTAGTCAAAGCGAAAAAATAGATGGATAAGAAATTTTTATCATAATTATAAATTAGACTTAATTTTAAAAAATTTAAGAAAATGAGGTGAAATTATACTCTCCTTATTCATTATTTATATATTGAATGACCTCTTTGGGATGTCACATATGATTTTTAGTTAGAAATGGAAATAAATAATCAATGAATAAACTATAAATAAGTAGTTAGAAAATGAGCAAACGATCGCATCTAAATATTAAAACATTATCTTATAACTCACTTTGAAGTATTATCTTCATTTTTATATAAATGATCCTAAATAGTCACATTTTGTAAGAATAAAAAGCTTTTTAACCTTTTGCTCTAATTGTGGACTCGTCAATGTGTTTTTGTTTATATAATATACAAGGCCAAAGGGATGTAAGAATGTTTCTTATACTGAAAATCAGAGATAATTGAGAGTAAAATACTTGAGAAAGAGTAGAACATTAACACAATTAAAGAAATTGTGAAGAATTTTTTGTAAATAAAAATATTTAATATGTTTTTTGAAATTGAATTAAAAAAAAATAAGGTAACGTTTGGAGGCTCTTGTGTGTAATAGGGTTTTGAACTACTAGGCTTTGTTAAAGGGCTATTCAAAGGTTAGATCAATGACATGAAAATAGGGTTGGGCAAATAAAGTGACCTTTTCTCATTTGATTCCTTAGGAAATTTTTAATCAACTTCAGGAGGCTAAGGTGTTTCTGATTAATGATGAATCTAGGAATGAGGAGATGATACTAGCTAAAGCTAATGTTAAGCTTGCTATGGTGTGGGCTGATCATGTGGAGCATGATTAGGTGGCAACTTCGAATGAGCAAGAGTGCCTAAAGGAAGATGAACCCAAGAGATCTTATAGCAAGGTCTTCGCTGATAATAGGCACATTGATAATGTATTGAAGTTTCAATTTCATCTGGGCTAGACTACTGAGGATCCTATCAAAGTAGTGATGGAGGATGTTGAAGATGAGGTATGATGATGGGACAATAGCTTGGTTGAATATGTTGTTAGGGGACCGACTAGTTTTACTAAGGTCAGGCAATTTGTGAAAGAGAACTAGGTCTCCATCAATATAGTTAAGACTAAGATTGTTACCCACCCTTCAAGATGGTTTTTGTTCAAGTTTTCCCATGATACTAATTGTGATAATGTTCTAGCACAAGGCATTTTGTAGATAGGGGTTAGACCATAGGTTGTTAAGGGGTGGACAATAAACTTTAACTTCTATAGGGAACATGCCTTTAAGGTCCCAGTTTGGGTTCAAATATAGTGTCCTATAGTATTTTGGAATCCTAGAGCTTTAAAGAAGATAGTAAGTAAAATAAGGCACCCTTTAGTGTCTAATAAGCTTACTATTACAAAGGATCACATTTCCCTTGCACGAGTTCTTGTGAAGGTGGACCTGGCAAAGCCGATTGTATATTCTACACAGGTCAAATTTCCAAATGGTAAATGCATTGATGTCTCTTTTACTTATGGAAAAGCTTCCTAAGCTCTACATAGATTGTGTGATGGTTAGTCATGATTTGTCCAATTGTAGAAAGAAAGGTGTGAAGCAAACAAAATTGAAGCAGGTTATTGCAAAGATCATAAGGCTGTTGAGGTTGTTCAAGGGTAGTAGGAGTTATCACACACTCAGTTTACCCTTGAAAGTGTGCCTAAATTGGATGGGGGAAGACCAGACAACGAGGGGGTTATATTGAACCTCTATAATAGATTTCATGCTTTGAGTAAAAAGTTGGAGACCATGGGGATCAGGTATGACCGTGGGTTTTGTTGTTAAATCTGGACTTGTGAAGAAACTTTCGGTAGAGAAAAGAGGTACTACTTCAACCTCTGAAAATTGATTTTAGCAGCTTGGAACGTGAGAGAGTGTAACAAACCCCTTAAGCTTTTTGAAGTTTTGAAGTTTTTTAATATAAATAAAGTACATATTGCTGCTATTCTTGAAAGTACAATTAAAGATATTAAATTAGTGATAATGGCTAGAAGCCGGCAAAGGGAATGAAGTCATATTATTAATCATGTTGCTCATGGCAATGGTAGGGTCAGATTTTTATAGAGGCATTTAGTTAATTTTAGATTGTTTATTGTTTCAGCTCAAATGATTTCTGTGGAATTTATAGTTTTTGTGTACCTTTATTTATAATTTTAATTCCAAGTATGAAAGGAAGGCTTTGTGAAGGAACCCCAAAATTTGTAGCATTAAGGTCCTTGGATTTTGATGGGGGACTTCAATGTAGTTAAGAAGTTTTCTAAGTGAGAAAGTCTTAATGTTGTAACTAAAAGTGAGATTTCTGATATCAACGAATGTTTTGATGTTCTAGGAATTGATGATTTACCTTCTTCTGGTTGTTTCTTCACCTGGAATAGTCATTAGGACCCTAGGAATTTTATTTGGAGTAAATTAGATAAACTTGTGGCAAATATTGACTGGCTTCAAATCCACTAATGGGTTTCTTGATGTCCACAGATCCTAAGTTCCAAAGAGTAGCCGAATACTTGCTTTACCAAACTTGGTTCAAAAACAAGAAATTAAGGAAGGGAGAAAAAAAGGAACTTAGACATAGAATCAAGGATGAGAAGAAGAATTACAAAAAAAAAAAATAGAAGAAAATTGATTGGAAAAGAAGAACTTGAAGCACAAGTGCACCAAGTAGTAAAGAAAGAATAAGAGATAAAAGAATTGCTCAAAGTAACTAGTAACAAGAGAGAAGAGAATTGCTCAAAGTAACTAGTATTCTTATTATTTTGTGTTGAATCTATGAATTACATGTCCTATTTAAGGGAAAACCTACTAGGGCTGCTAGCCATACAAAGCCTTAATGGACTAGGAACCCTAAACCTAACAAAAGGAGTAAACCTAATTTGACTAGGCATTAACACTTATTCATAAAGAATCTATGTGAATTATTTAACATGGGCCATAAATCTGTTTCCTAGCCTAAAAATAAGCTAAATATAAAAAATAAAAAATAAAACAAAGTGGCATAAAGTTTGGAAATTGAAATAGCCCAAAAAGAGTCTCAATGTTACCCTCGAGTGCACCCCATGTGTCACTTAGGGCTTTGGCTTGTGCCTCCTTTGTCCAGCCAAGGTTTCTTGGTTTATGTAGCTTGAATCTCCATAATATTGAATGAAATGAAGTGTTTTGGGTCCTTGACACATATAGGTTAGTCGCAAGCTGAAATGGCATGGTAGGGCTCCAAAGAGGGCTTCAAGTGCTCCACAATGGGGGTTTGAAGAGCTCCTTGCATATATTTGGCCCTGTTCCATGTTATGGTTCATGTGCTTATCTTCAATGGGTCTAAAGATGTCACTAAAGCTAAGCTTTTAAGCTTGATGGTCCTTCATCATCTCCCCCTTCCTCAAAGAAATTTGTCCTTAAATCATCACCTACATCAAACAAAGATTGGTAACAACCATTAAATGTTGCACTAATGTTATGCTCACTTCCTAAGTCTAATTCTAAGCATTGTCATTGATCTTCTCAAAGACTTAAAAAGGTCCATCTCCTTGAAGTTGAATCTTTGATTTTCTTTGGTCAGGAAATCTCTCCTTTTTCAGGTGAACCTAAACCTAATCTCCTAGCTTAAAATTAACCATCGTCCTTCCTTTGTTGGCTTGGGTTGCATATTATTGAGTTTTCTTCTCTATTTATAGCCTCACCTTCTCATGCAGGCCCTTGACCATCTCAGCTTTCTTAGCTCTATCTAAGCTAGATATGTTACTTACAGGCAAAGGCATTAAATCCATAAGAGCTAGTGGGTTAAAACCATAGACAACATTAAAAGGTGAAAATCTTGTGGTTTTGTGCATTGCCTTATTATAAGCAAACTCAACATGTGGTAAAACTTCCTCCTAAATTTTAAGTTCTTTCGAATGATGGCTTTAAGTATTATGATCAAAGTCGTATTAGTTACCTTAGTTTGCTCATTCATTTGTGGATGACAAGTTGTAAAGAACAAAAGCTTGGTGGCTAACTTGCTCCACAAGACTCAGCAAAAGTGACTTAGGAATTTCACATCTCGGTCACTCACAATAGCTCTTGGAATTCATGCAATATCACAACCTCCTTGAAGAATAGAATTGCAATGTGCACAACATCATCAGTATTATGACATGAAATGAAGTAAGCAATCTTCGAGAACCTACCCACAATCACAAAGATAGAGTTTTTTTTCCATTCTTTGTTCTAGGAAGACCTACAACAAAGTCCATAGAAAGGCCAGTCAAAAGATGAGCTGGAATAGGTAAAGAAGTGTAAAGACCATAAGGATTTTCCTAGACTTAGCCCTTTTACACCCAAGACAAACTAGAACAAACTTTCTCCACATCTCTTTCCATCCTCAACCAAAAGAACTTCTCTTTGAGCACACATAGTGTTTTCTTAACACCAAAGTGTCTCATTAAACCTCCTCCATGAGCTTCCTACACAAAAAAAAAAGATCTTAAAGAAGTATTAGGTATGCACAACTTATCTCGCTTAAAAAGAAAGCCAAATGTGCACACTTTGCATAAACTTCTCCAAAGTCATAATCTTCTTCACATAAATCATTTAACTATTGAAATATTAAGATCTTAATATCTAAAGAAGAAAGAAGAACATACCTTCTTGATAATGCATTGGCCACAAATAGTTTCCTTACCTTGTTTGTACTTAATGTGGTATGGAAAGGTCTTTATGAACTTCACCCACCTTACATGCCTTTTACTAAGTTTTCCTTAGCCTTTCAAGTGTTTCAAAGATTGATGGTTTGTATGAATGATGAACTCCTTTGGCCACAAGTAATGTTGCCAAGTTTCAAGTGCTCTCACCAGGGCATACATCTCTTTATCATTGATTAAGAAGTTTAAGGTGGCTTCACTTAGCATTTCAATAAAATAAGCTATAGGAAGCCCCTCCTACATCAAAATAGCACCAATACCATGTCCACATGCATCACATTTAATCTCAAAGGTCTTAGAAAAATCAAGCGAAGCTAAAATAGGTGTATTGCTCAATTTGTGCTTAAATGGCCTAAATGCATCCTTTTTAGCTTTCTTCCACTTGAACCTACATTTTTTCACAACTTCATTTAAGGGTGCTGCAATGCTTGAAAATCCTTCAAAAACCTCATATAAAAGCTAGCAAGACCATGAAAGATTTCACCTTAAATACGGACTTAGGAGTTGACCACTTTTGTATAGCCCTTACCTTTTTTTTATTAAACTCCACACCCTTAAAACTCACAACAAAACCAAAAAATATAATATGGTCAGTAAAAAATGAACAATTTTTAAGATTTGCATACAAATTTTGTGCTCTTAATGTTTCTAACACATGCCTAAGATGTTTGGCATGCTCATGGAAGTTCCTACTATAAACTAGTATGTCATCAGTAAACCACAACAAGCTTATCAATGAAATCCCTTAAAACATGATTCATGAGCATCATAAAAGTACTAAGAGCATTAGATAAACCAAATGGCATGACTAACCACTCGTAAAGCCTGAATTTAATTTTGAAGGCAATCTTCCATTCATCCTCCTTTTTCTATCTAATTTGATGGTACCACTTTTAAGATCAACTTTAGGAAAGATAATGGAACCATTTAACTCATCAAGCATGTCATCTAGCCTAGGGATGGGATGTCTATACTTTATAGTGATTTTGTTGACAAGCCTACAATCTATACACATTCTCCAAGTGCCAACCCCCTTAGGCACCAAGATTACGAGCACGACACATGGGCTCAAGCTTTCTTTCATGTAGCCCTTGGATAGTAGGTCATTAACTTGCCTTTGAAACTCCTATGCCTCGTTGAAGTTCTTCTATATGCAACCTATTGAGAACAAGATCTCTAGGAATGAGTTCAATTTAATGTTCAGTGCCCTTCAAAGGTTGTAGTCCTCTTGGCTCCTGAAGAAACACAACCTTAAAGTCCTTCAACAAAGACATAATCACACTAGGAAGCTTGTTAGTTAGGTCACTAGAAAGAAAGAAAAATTCTTTGTAAAAGTAAAAGTAGTACCGGCTTTTGTTCTTTTAGGATTTTCCTCACATCACTCATCTTTATTATTAAGTTCTTTTTCCTCTCTCAACACTTCTCTTTTGTTTTTATCTTAGGAACTCTCAACACTCTTCTTTACCTAAAGGTCACTCACCTCATATCTTTCTTTTAATCTCTCAACTTTCCCTTCTTCACTGAGCCCATCATCTTTCTTTTTACTCTCATTAACTTTTCTCTCCGCCTCACCATGAATTTTGCTTTGATCCTTCATAACTTGTTGTGGTGTAAGTAGCGCCAATGTGATGGTCCTCTTATTGAACTTGAATGAGTATCTATTCTTGAAACCATCATGAATCACTCTCCTATCATGCTGCCATGGTTGCCCCAAAAGGATGTGACTTGCTTCTATGGGCACAACATCACATAAGACTTCATCTTCATACCTCCAAATTTTAAAAGCCACTTGTCTTGGCACCTTGACCTCATCTTCATTATTGAGCCATTGAAGCTTTTAGGGCCTTAGGTGCTTTGTTGTAAGGGGCTGCAACTTTTCAACCAAAGTAGTACTGGCAACATTAGTACTACTTCCACCATCTATAATCGTACTATATACCTTCCCTCCAATGTAGCACTTTGCATGATAGATGTTTTCTCTTTGATCATTCTCTTCTTCAAATTACACTTTCAATGCTCTCTTAGCACAAGTATAACTCCTTCATCTACATACTCCACATCCAAACCATCTTCCACAGTAAGCTCACTTGGGAAAACTTGTTCTTCATTGTCATTTTCATCAATGACAACTTCACATTAATCATTCAACACCATGAATCTTTGATTGACACATTCTCTTGCCAAATGCCCCCTACCTTGACACTTAAAACAAATTTTGTCATGATTTTTAGGACCACACTTAGAATCAAATGTACCTTCTTGAGGCCTTTAGGGTTGGCCCTTGGAAGATGCCTCGGCCTTGCCCTTGATGTCCCCTTTCCTTGGCTCATCCTTCCATGCTTCACTAGGCCATGATTGCCTTGGGTTAGGGTTGGTTTCAGATGCAAACCTTGTTGCCCCTCTCCTCTTAAGTTACTTCTCTAACCAAATGGCAATGTGTACCATGTTCTCTAGTTCCACACATGGTTGCAACTCAACAAGGTTGGCAACGTTAGTGTTCAAGCCATGCAAGAATCTTGCCATTGTTGCCTCTTGGTCCTCCATGATGTTAGCTCTCATCAAGGTCACCTCCAAGTCTTTGAAATAGCCAACCACAGACCTTGTGCATTGAGACAATATTTGAAGCCTTTGGTGTAGCTCCCTTTGGTGGTAACTTGGCACAAACCTCTTTCTCATGATTGTCTTCAATTCTTGCTAGTTTGAATTGGATCTTCATGGTTTTTTTTCTTAAAATTTCAACTTAAGCCCACCAAGCAAGTGCATAGTTAGTAAACTCCAAAGTGGCAAGCTTTACGTTTTTATCTTCTAGATAAATATAGTACTCAAATATCATCTCCACTTTGGTCACCCATTCATGGAAGGCCTCTAGCTCACTTCTCCCTTTGAATGGTAAAATTTACAACTTGATGGCATTGAGATTGGTCTTCTTTTGGATGCCCCCTCACGGGTCTCTTAGGTGGTTGTGAAGGTGGCAAGCTCCCAAGGTTCTTGTCTTTATAGGTAAAGACTTTATAACTTTGTTAGGGTCCCTCCTAGGTGGCACTTTTGGAATCCAGCCTAGGATGTCCTTTTAAGGTGCTTTAGAAGCACCAAGCTCCTCTAGCATCCTATCATGCCTATCCAATCTCTAGTTGTCTCCTCTGATTTTTCCACCTTCATCTTGATTCTTGAGTATATATCTCAATGTGGAGTGCTCTAAATCCTACTTCATGTCTTGGCCTACTTCTTTTACCATGCTTTCTTTCATCACCTTCAGCAATCCATTTATCTATTGATTTTTGCTTAAGCATACTTTCTTTCAATCTCTCATAATCCACTAGCTTTTTTATTGACTCCACTCTCTACTCTTTCTCATCTTTGCCCAGTTCTTTATTTTCGGCAGCCAAATCCCAGTTTTCCACTTCTTTTTCCAACTCATCTAATTGCCTATTAATGTCCCCAAAAACTGAAAGCTCCAGGTCTTTAATTCCAGTTTTAAGGCCTTCAACTTTTCCTTCAAAATATAGCCCCGTCTCCCTGTCACATCATGCTCCAACCACACTTTTTTAACAATTGCTTCAAAAGATGGATGATCCATCCACACATTATAAAATTTGAAATGGATAGGGCCAAAATCATGAAAACTCTGCTTCAAGAAAACCGGACAATGATCAAATAAACCTTTAGGCAGGCAAGTTTGAACTAAATTACTCCACAGCTAGAAGAGATTATTAGTCACCATCATTCTGTTCAATCTACTGGGTTTCGAACCATCCTTAGAATATCTTGTAAAACGCCTTCCCCCAAGATGGAAATCGATGAGCCCAAACTGATCAATAAAATCAATAAAATATTTACCGTTACACCGTATACATAACAGCCCTCCTAACCTTCCATTAGCACCAAATGAGCAAAACTACAACTTGATAAACACCACAACCAAAACAATTTTTTTGCAGACATATTGTGTTACTTGTTTTCCTGGAGCATTATAAAATCAATTCTTTCATTTGCTTTCAAATGACTAACAGCCCTGCACTTTTCAGATTTCCCCAACCCTCCACTATTCCAAGACAAAATCATCATCACCCAACCAGCGACAGAAAATGACACAATTCAAGCAGTGGGAACCTACCCAGCCATCTTTTTCAGATGGCTAATCACATTTGCCGTCTAACCTTCCATGCACACTCCGAGCATCTTGCCTACCTTACACGTTTTCGTCGCCACTACTTCCAATACGTCTGAAGCACATCCATCAGCAGTTAATTTTTATGCTAAATGTGGAGTCGTGAGTGTGTTTTTGTTTACATAATATATAAGGCCCAAAGGAATGTAAGAATGTTTCTTATAATGAAAATTATATATAACTGAGAGTAAAATACTTGAAACTAAATTCCACAAAATGAAATAGTATAATATTAACACAATTAAAAAATTGTGAAGCATTTTTTGTAAGTAAAAATATTTAATATTTTTTTAAAATTGAATTCAGAAAATATAAGTAGCAGATCGTATCTCATCAATGTAATAAAAAAATATAGTGTTGATATGAAAGTTCTTAGGAAAATTAAATAAGACATGTTTTTGTAAGAAAGAACAAAAAACATATGAATGTTATTTCATTTTGTTGATATTCCTAGATAAAAACTGACATAGTTAAGACAAAAGACATATATCTAGACATGAACTAAAGTTTAGCAGTTTCACCAACATTACCTTTATGAATTACACAAATGCAAACCAAGGAACTAATAAAGTCTAATCACTTAAAAAAAATTAATGATTCTCAGTTTCATCTAATTTACAAAGAAGCTTGTATATAAGTAAGCTTCTTCTTGCAACTTGCAACATCAATTCCCGTACCAAATTTCTCATCTTAAAAAAACAAAGAAAAAATACCAAAAACATGACTAGTCCTAAGTGCTTCGTGAGTTTTATGGTTTCTTTTTTTTTTTTGTTTCAATTTCTACAGTAAAAGATTATCATGATATTATTAAAGAAAAACATTATGATACTACAATGAATGTTCATTGTGTAGATAAGATTGTGGCAAATATTTTTAGGATAGGATCTGCCTCAAATAAATGTTGCAAGGAGCTAATAACAATCAGATTAAAATGTCATGTAGCATTATTTATACATCTTGTTCATACAGTGCCCAAATACATAGTGAATGACTCAACTGAAGTTGCGATAAGGAGTGTGTTATCATGGTATCAATGTTCAGATATTATAAACAACACTTTCTAAAATATTCTCTACGCTTTGGAAAAGAGGAACCAAGTGCCTAGATAGCCTTTGCCCTTTGGCCCTTTGAACAAAAAGGATTTGAAGAAGTATTATCGGTACCATAAAGATAAGTGCCGCAATATGGAAGATTACTAGCAGTTGAAGAGGCTCCTTGAGGAAATGATCTAGGTTGGGAAATTGAATGAATACTTGGTTAGGCCATCATCCTCCTGGACAAAGAAGACAATTGTGAAAGGGCACAATGGAAGGAGACACTAAGGTCATCTCTATGGGACCATAGAAACCCTAGGACCCTTGGCAGGGGTCATGCACATGATTACCAAAAGGGAATCTTTTATGGCTTGGAAGTGGCAGGAACATAAGATCACTTAACTGAAAGTAGTCGGTGCCAACAATGTCCTTAAGAAACTTGATGGGTAGCATGTTCTTGTTGCTCATATGGATCTATTTGTCATTAGAGCAAATATGAGTGGGTGTACTTAGATACAGGAGCCGACTACGATGTCTTTTTTATTGATTTGCTTGGGAAGATTGATGTCAGGAGATCTTTGTTTAATCCTATTTTAGGCCTACATTTAGGGTTGGGAAAGATGAGGTGCTGACGTTTAGGACGATTAAACTGCCTCTTTTGCTGATAGGTATTGAAAAAAAATGGAAAATCTATTTGTGACTCCCATATGTCAAAGTTTCTAATTCTAGATGTACCATCACCATACAACACAATACTCAGAAGACTAGCTCAGGTATAGTTCCATATTAGGTTTGACATTAAATGGCTAATGATGGTTTTCAAAATCCTAATGGAGATGCCACTGTTTATATAGACCAGGCATTAGCGTGGTGAAGTTATGTGGCTAGCTTGAGAGGACCAAGGGTTGACCAATAACCCTTGACAGGCCAAAAAAGAAGAGAGAACAATCCCATGACAATGAGCCTAGTGTATCATTATCTAAGGATGTAAAAGAAATAAAGTTGGGCCATCAAAAAAGCATAAAGATTGGCAAAGATCTCCCCCTAAGGTAAAACGATCATTTATTTATTTTTTTATGGGCTAACATGGATGTTGTGCATGGACCCCTAGTGACATGCGTGGAATAGATTCAGAAATTAATTATCACTCATAAGTTGCAGGTTAGCCTCCTCTACTCGACCAGTTCAACAAAAGAAGTGAAACACGATGCCTAGAAAAGGGACATCATGAGGCAAAAAGTTAGAATATTACTCTGAGCAGGCATCATTTGGGTAGTAAAATATCTAGAATGGCTCACTAATGTGGCCTTGGTTGACTGGCTCAGGCCGATTTGTTTCATAATTTAGGCATCACTATCAACCTTTCTTTCCAATATGGAAAAAAGGGCAAATTTTGAATGGATAGGGTAATGCCGTGAAGCCTTCAAGCAAATTAAAGGGTATCTGTAGCACTTCTGAATGCTGAAGTAGCCAAAGCTTAATGAGCCCCTTATTCTATACCTAGCCATAATTAAGGTTTCTATTAGTGCCATGCTCATCAAGGAATAGAGGCCTAAGCAATGGCTAGTCTACTATATCAATCGGGCACTCCAAGGAGAGAAGTGATGATATCTTATCCTACAGAACGTAGTTTTTGGTCTCATAACAGCATCAAGAAAATTGAGGCCTTATTTCCAAACCCACAAGATCATCATTCAAACCGACCTGTCCCTCTGAGACATTTTTCAAAAACCCGACCAATTTAGGAGGCTAGCTAAATGGTTTATTAAGCTAGAAGAGTTTGACATCTAGTATGAACCTTAGAGAGCAATAAAGGCCTTCGCTAACTTCATTGCAGAAACGACCCTAGTAGAGGTAGCTAAGGAAAATGCTCAAGTAAAGCTTCACCTTGGTAACTATATGTTGGTGGAGCATTAGGACCCAAGTACTAAGGTGTCAAAATCATACTACGATGCCCCATCAGCATAGAAGTAACACTCAAAATCAAGTTTCAATTCCTAGTAATGAACAACGTGGTTGATTATAAAGCCCTCTTAGTAGGACTACAAATGGCTGGTTGGGTAGGGGTACAATGCCTACAAAAATATAATGACTCCCAATTGATCATAAATCAAACCACTAGAGTAGTAGGAGTCAAAGATCCCACTCTTCATAAGTACTTGAATGTGGCAAAGAATTTAATGAAAACATTTAACCTCGTGTAGGTCTAGAAGGTTCCAAGGGCCTAGAATAAAATGGCGGGTACCACTTGAAAGGCCAAGAAGTGGCCTTGACGGAAGAACTTATGGAACCATCGATCTACCTGATAGAACACCAGGCCCTCAAGGATGATTGAAGATAGCCAATATGACTCATTCTTAAAACCAAGACCTTGAATGGGACACCCGAGGAAAAGGGGAAGACCATAATGCAATCAAAAGGTTACATCATAGGAAGAAATTGTGTAGGTGAGGGTTTCTTCACCTCTACAATGATGCTCAACCCCTAAAAAAGGTTAGGATATGCTTCAAGAAATCCATCAGGGAGACTATGGAGCACACATTGGTGTGCAACTCCTTGTTCCGTAAGACATTACGACAAGGGTAATTTTGGTCAACAATTTGGGGAGATGCTAGAAAGCTCGTCCAATGATGCCACTCCTATCAGCTTAATGCCCAGATACAAAGGTTGCCAACCTTTGGCACTTCACTGGCAACTGATTCTTGGTAATGTGTTATGTAGGGCCTAAACGTAATCGGAACACTCCCTATGACCTTTCGACAAGTGAAGTATTGCATAATGGCAATGAACTACTCTACCAAGTAGGTGGAGGTAGAGCCCTTGGCATTGATTACGACCCTTAAATCAGAGAATCATTGTGGAAGAACATAATCTATCAACTTAGATGCCCCAGTGCCATCATCATGGACAATGCCAAACAGGTTTATAATTAGCAGGTGCGCCAGTTTATGGAAACAAAGGGAATATGCCTCTATTTTGCACCTGTAGGCCATCCACAGTCAAATGGACAAGTTAAACTCACAAAACAGGCCATAAAGGAAGGCCTAAAATAGAGGCTGGAAAAAGACAAGGGCAAGTAGGCTGACAAACTACCTATTTTCTTATAGGACTATAGGACGATGCCATGAAGGTCAAGTGGCAAGGGTCCTTTTACTATGGTCTATGGAATGGATGCAATCATACCCATGGAAACTGAACATTTGGCCCTATTAGTTTGAGCATTCGATGTCAAACAAAATGACAAAGCACTAGAAGGAAGATTGGATTTGCTAGAAGAATTAAGAGAAGATGTTCGAGTCAACGTGAGAGCCTTTAGACAACAAGTTGCTATAACCCAGGACAAGTAGGTCAGGAAGAAAACTATCCAAATTGGAGGAAAGACCTTCATCAAAGTGGAACTAACATGAAGAAACCTAGGATATGGGAAGCTGAGACCTAATTAGGATGAATCATTCTTAGACAATAGTAGAATCAAGGACAAGGTTTATGAACTAATGGATTCTAAGGGTAAAATGACGCCTAGAGCTTATCATTCAAATGATATGTTACCCTAATTATGTAATAACAATTTGTTATCCTACTTTGTGAAGTAAAATAAAAAAGTGCCTCAAAAAATAAATGAGATCAACAAAATGAGACCTTGGAAGAACACTCAAAAACTAATGTGAAATGATGATCAAAGGCTAGCCAACAAAGAATGATCATTAATAATTATTCGAGGCTAAGCTTAAATGGCCAACAATGAGGCCAATCATTGAATTATAATGTGACATTGAGGTCAAACAAAAAGAAATGAAAGAAAAATGCACATAAAATAAACATTCCATTAGTATGACCATCAAAATCCTTTGCAAAAGTATTTTCGATTTACAAGCCAAACTCATTGACTAGACAGCTGACAAAAGAGCATAACTACTAAGGAGTTTAAGGATTTCAAAAGGATACTAGAGGGGAAACATGAATCATATGAGGGCTTTATGCTGTTCTCCTACTGACTGAAGGCCTTAAGGCAAAGCCACTCATAACTCATCTTCAATAGAGGCATCGTCAATGCCTGTCACCTATGAGCTCTCGTCATAAGGTGCCTTTCTAGCCTTCCTCTCCTTCAGGCATGTATCAAAGTCTCAACCCAGCTCTTCATAAGTGGTTGGGAAGGATAAGTCCAGTTTTGGATACTTCTGCTTGACTTGGAAGTGATAAGAAAAGAAGCCCTCTTTGAACTCGTCAAAGGCTTCCTTAACAAGCCTATTGTCTTACTTCCAGATGGTCGAGAAAAGCTTCTTCACACAAGCATTAGCCTTGGATAAGATCTCTTCATAAGCCTTTAGTACCCCTCGGCCAACAAATCTAACCCTCATATGTGCTCTATGAGGGGGACAGGGACAACAAATGAACTGGAGCTGGCTTCACCTTGTAGAGCTGGCGGGTTCATCCATTGGCTAACCATGACAGTACCTATCTTACTCTCAATGGCCTTCAGTTGATAAATCAACCACTTGACCTCGGAGATGAGCTAAGCTTCCCTCAACTAGACTTTGCAAAGAGCTTTCGCTGACTCCAACAAATTTTTCTCTAGCTCATTGGAGAGATTTTCCTACTTCACCTCTTTGAACTTTAATTCCTAAATCTCCTTTGCCAAGGTATCCTAAGTAGTACGCTCATCTACCAGCTCTTTCTTCAACCCCTTGGTCGAGAACTTAAGGTTGTCTACCTATGAGGCCAATGACTACATCATCTTCTTACAGTCAACACACCTTTCCCTATAAGAGAAGGTGATGGTGACCATTTGTTGCAAAAATTAGTTAATGCCTATCATGAATACGATCATCATGAAAAATAATAATGATCATACCTGAAGGAGGCCACAAGCAGTGCTCAACAGTTGAGGACCATCCCTTTAGGCAGGATGAGTAAGAAGGTGCTGATCTCTAAGGGTCCTGAACCCCTACAGGATGCAGTGGGTGACATCAATCTGATCTTCCAAGATTGATTCACCAAGACATACCACCACTGGAAATTGAACAGCTGGTCTAGAGAGATACCCCTGAGCACCAGACCAAGCTTTTGAGGCTGAGCCTGCTTAGGGACCAGGCTGTAAGGCTTAAAGTGATCCTCCATGAAGTTAAGTGAAGGGGAACCCTATCGAGTAAGCTTAGAGGGCCCCCTCGCTGGTGCTGCTACCTGGGCCTTCGAACCCCCGTATGACTTATGAAGGGGAGTAGCAATGAGTCTAGCGCCTTCTACTTCTAGGATGCCTCAAATGCCTTTTACTTCTAAGATATCTTCGGTGGCTTCAGGTCCATAGTAGAGGAGGGCACACTCCCCTATCAACATTTTATTAGAGAAGCTGGATAAAAAGATCCATAATTAGCACAGAATAACATTAAATTGCTGGCATGGAAAGAAAAATCACCTAAATGAGTCATACCCATGCTCCCCCCTTATAGGACTTTGGTCACCTTGGAGGTTGAAAAGTGTGCCCTCTTTCAAGCTAGTTCTAGAGGAGACTCCTCATCCAGCTACAACATCAAGGGCTCCAACTTGAAAGTTGAAGCCGTAGGAGACTGCCCCACACTCTCAGGCCCATGAACTACCTCGGTTGGTAGGATTCAAAGCTTATGGGCATCGGCTAACCTATTGGTGATGCTCTTGTGCCACTTTATGAATTCTTTAGTTTGACCACCTATAGCTACAAGAAGGAAACACTTTGAGTTAAAATCATTATGGAAAATAAAGCAAGATGAATGGGCACATGCATAGAGTACAACTTTTAGGGTTTGCTGGGGCTCACTGGGCTTGGAGGCCTATTTCAAAGGACTCCACGAATGCCCTATTCTACCCTAAAGCCCAATTAGTAGGGCTCAGCATGCCAAGGTAGGACAAGTAGGCCCTGCTGATCTCTGCCCACCTAAGCAATGTCTTCCCAATTTCTATGTAATGGATAAGGAATAACTACATGGAGTTTGGGTTCCCCACCACCAACTCTAACTAGGTGAAAAGCCCTATGTAAGCTTGATGACTCTCAGAGCCCTTGTGTATTAAATGCCTTTGCACTAGGGCCTGTAGAGGGCTCGACGCTCACTCGCATATGAAACCCTATGTCACCTATTTCAGGGTGTAGAAGAAATAGTCTTTCTAGTCGGCCCATGAATCTTTATCATAGAGAAACAAAAAATATGTGTTTCCTCCATGGTTGATAGGGGCCACTTGGAAAAACAACGAATCCTTCTTCAAATCCACCATATAAAACTAGAGCAAGAATTCTAGCAAAAGGTACGCCATGGCCATCTTGCAGTAAAAAAATGATGGTGTTTATGCAATTAAAGGAGTTTGGAGTCCACTAAGGAGGCAGCATTTTGGTAATACTCTCAAAATTGCTTCACTAATGTATGGAGGAGGAACCAAAGCCCCACTTGTAACTGGCCTACTCGGGTCAGCCCCAATAAAGCCCCTGTCATCTAATGCCTTCTTTCTTTTGAGGGCAGCCACCACCCTATTTGGCCAGAATAACCTCTTATGGTTAGTCGGTAGGGTCTCCTCAGTGAGAGACATCTTCGTGCCCTTTAGCACTGCAGGGTTAGGGACAAACATCTCCTTGGAGGCATCAACCTCACTTACCCTTCCAGGGGAAGTAGGGAATGTGACTAGTGGTAGCCCTTCCCAATGAGGATCTTGAAGATGCCATCTAAAAAACTTGGTGGAGATATCTTAAGGATGATGAATGGTAGGAGAACAAGAAAAAACCACATAGCACAACACACAGTCTTGTCCAAAACATAAAAATTGCAACATGCCAATAAAGGGAAAAATATATAAGGGAAGCTAGAATACATTACCTAAATCAAATTACTTACAAGGACTAGCAACAAGGCCTATAATGAGGCATGAGGAGCCCATCTCTAACCAGACCAAGGAAGAAACCTAACTAGGAAGGAAGCAAAATTCAAAAATCACGGGATATTTCCAATCTAAGAATGATCTTCTCGGATCCTCCTATAGATATATAAACAGACTAATCTCACAAATCTCAAGGTACAAGATTTCACCGAGCATTGTACTATTCCTATCCCTTGATCTCAAACTGACTAGATCATCAAAAGGTTTCTCTTGAGAAAACATCTAGGGGCTCTGACATCTTCTATGGTTGTAGGATCTCCAAGTTCATCATTCGCAAAGCTACTAGGCTTGGCCCATATGGCTACACTTCGACTATCATAGTAGTTGTTTCTTCATCTTTGATTCTTACTTAGCATCAAATCAAAATTTTAATTTTTCTAAACATCAACCAGTGAATATTCGGTTACCCAAAATAAATTTTGAAGCAATAAAGCTGATTTTCAAAGAATTATGCAAAATGATAGTTTCAAGGTTGTTTCACTATCATTTAGTACGTACAAGCTAGTACTCTCAGGCACTTCAAACCTTTACTTCCCAAGTGATCATATTTTCCACTTCTCAAATGTTTATTTCCCTAAATAGTTGAATCATATAAAATTTTAGCTCATTTAAAGGTTATATGGGTCAGCTTTTCTTTAAAGAACCAATTTTAACTTAAATTGACGTATTTTAAACTAAACACTTAAATTAACTATACTTAGCTTATCAAAGCAAGTCATCCACTAAGAGAGCTGTGTCAAGAATAAACTGGTATGGTCATGTTAGATTTAAAAACCATAAAATATATGAATAACATGAGGAATTTTTTAATGAGCAGTATGCCTCAGGATTTAATGATATTGCTGAAGTAAGTTAATCATTCTAATAAAGGGAGAAATATTCTTATTATTATATGGAGACTAACACATGTATACTTAACAGTTGAAATCAAAAAATTAATATATTAAGGGATGAAATCCAAATGCTTCAACATTTCTCTTCAAATCATTTTTTAAATTAGATAGCCAATATTTATTTCCATCATATTTGCCAAGGGCAAGGATACGTTATCAATCAATGTTTTAACATGTGAAGATAAAGGTAAGAAAAACAACGTCAAAAGTTTCAACACACCAATTCTCTCTTGTGTTCTAATATCATAACTTTTCAAGCATTGTTTGTACCATGTCAATTCTAACTTGCAGAGGGGTCAAACTAGTTTTTATAGTTCAAAGTAATAGTTGTTTGTTCGTCTTCAGTTCTCACTCAGCATCAAATCAAACTTTTAGCTATTTTGAACCTGAACCAGTCAATAATAGAATACAAAAAACAAATTTTGCAACAATAAAGCTGATTTTCAAAGAATTACACAAAATGGTAGTTTTAAGGCAGTATCACTATCATTAGTACATACCAGTCCTACCTTCAGGCACTTTAAAATTTTACTTCCAAACTAACCATATTTTCTGCCTCTCACATGTTTCTTTCTCGAAATACTTGAATCCTACAAAAATTTCGGGTCATTTGGAAGTTATATGAGTCAATTTTATTTTCAAGAGCCAATTTTAAGAATTTTTTCCAATTTTCTTTAACTTTGTACTAGTATTTTTCACTTAGTATAAAAAACTAATTCCTATCTTTCTTAGCTCTAATTTATGCCCATATAGGTTTCTTTTACTGTTTAATTACCAAGTTCCATTATACTTAATGCTAATTTGGTAAGGACCAAAAAAGAGCCAAACCAGCCCAAGTTACCACTATAAGTTCATTACAACAGTTTATTGAAAATTTGATTCCCTCTACCATCATTAAACTCATTCAACACCAACTAAACTTTTCCCAAGTTTTAATTATTAACTGACCTAAGTAACCATTAGTACACAAAAGTTTGTACCTTGAAAGAGAAGTCATCTTCTAAGAAAAAACATACAGCTTGATGTAAAGTTAATATAGTCAAAAACTTGTCTCGCATGCAAACGTCTGTTGAAAATTCAATATTTTTAGTTGAAGTGAAAATGAGATGGATAAGAAATTTTTATTCTACTTATAAATTAGACTTAATTTTCAAAAATTTAAGAAAATGGGGTGAATTTATAATTTCCTCAGTTTTAAATTTACATATTTAATGACCTCTTTGGGAGGTCACATGTGATTTTTAGCTAAAAAGGAAATAAATAATAAATGAATAAACTACAAATAATTAATTTCAAAATGAGACTAACTATCATATCTAAACATTAAAAAATTATGTTATAACTCATTTTGAAGTAAAAACTTAATTTTTTAGGTAAATGATCCTATATAGTTATATTTTGTAAGAGTAAAAGGTTTTTAAATTTTTAAACTAAATGTAGACCCGTGAGTGTGTTCTTGTTTATATAATATATAGGGCAAAAAAGATGTAAGAGCATTTCTTATTAGTAAAACCAGAGATACTTGAGAGTAAAATACTTAAATCTGAATTCCACAAAATGAAATTGTAGAACATTAACACAATTAAAAAAATTTTGAAGCATTTTTTGTAAAATAAAAATACTCAATATATTTTTTTAAATTGAATCCAAAAAAAGTAACAAATCATAACTCACCAAACCAATAAACAAACAAAGTGCTGGTATGAAATTTCTTAGGATAATTAAATATGACATGTTTTCTTAATAGGGAAGAAAAAATGAAGGTTTTTTTATTTTGTTCACATTACTAGGTAAAAACTGACATAATAAAGACTAAAGATATATATCTTTACAAGAACTAAAGTTTATTAGCTTCACCTACTTTGCCTTTATGAATTACATAAATGTAACCTAGGAACTAATAAAGTTTAATCAATTAAAAGAAATTCAATGGCTCTCAGTTTCACCTAATTTACAAAAAAGCTTGTACATAAGTAAGCTTCTTCTTACAAGTTGCAACATCAATTCCTATACTAAATTTCTTACCTTAAAAAGCAAAGAAAAAAACCAAGAACATGATTGCTCCTAAGTACTTTGTGAGTGTTTTTGTGCTTCTTATTTTTGTTTCAATTTCTACAGCAAAAGATTATCGTGATATTATTAAAGAAAAACATTGTGATGCTACTATGAAGGTTCATTGGGCAGATGAGATTGTGGCAAACATTTTTCGGGCAGGATCTGTGTCAAATGAATGTTGCAAGGAGCTAATAAGAATCAGATTACAATGTCATTTGGCATCATTGACACGTCTAGTTCATACTGTGCCAAAATATAGAGTGAATGACTCAACTGAAGTTGATATAAAAAGTGTGTTATCGTGGTCTCAATGTTCAGATGTTGTGCACAACACTTCCTAAAATATATTTGTTTATCTATCAATAAAATATCTTCCAGAAAATAATGAATCTCAATATGATAAACTCTCATTTGACTCTTTTTGTGCGATGGCTATACCATGGAGTTGTATGATTATCTATTTCTATTAATAATATCCTACTTTGGCTTATAGAAAGTAGTCTCAAAATTCTATAGAGTGTAATCTACAAATTTTTTTCTTATTTTAGCAGTAGATTTCAATTTATGTTTTTAAGTTCATAAATTTCTTGCACTCCAAAATGTATTTCAGTTAAACACTAAACTAAACTAATATGATTATGTGAGATTTAGAACCATATAATATATGAATATCATGAGGAATTTTTTAACATGAGGTATGCCTCAAGATTTTGAAGACATTACTAAAGTAAATTAATCATTGTAATAAAGGGAGAAATATTTTTGTTATTATGTGGAGACCAATACATGTATATTTAACAACTGAAATCTAAAAATTAATAAATTAAGGGATGAGTCCAAATGCTCCAATATTTCCCTTCAAATCATTTTTTGAAATTAGATAGCCAATATTTCTTCCAATTATATTGGCCAAGGGCATGGACAACTTATTCATCATGTTTTAATTTGTGAATAAAAAAAATGTCAAACGTTTCAACACACCAATTCTCTCTTCTGTTCAAATATCATAATTTTTGAAGCATTATTTGTAGCAGGTCAACTCCAACTAGCAAATGGGTCAAACTATTTTTTATAGTGGAAAGTAACAGTTGTGTATTCATCTTCGATTCTCACTTGACATCAAATCAAACTTTTAGTTATTTTCAACATTAATTGGTTAATAATAGATTTCACAAAATAAATTTTTTGGCAATAAAGCCGATTTTGAGAGAAAAAAAAATAGCATTTTTATGGTAGTATCACTATCATTAGTGCATACCAACTACTACCTTCATCCACTTCAAAAATTTAATTCCAAATTGACCATATTTTTCACTTCTCACATTTTTCTTTGACTAAACTTTAGACTCATACAAAATTTCAAGTCAGTTGAAGGTTATATGGGTTAATATTGCTTTAAAGCACCAATTTTGAGAATTTTATCCAATTCTCCTGCACTTTGTAGCAGTATTTTCTAACTTAGTGTCGAAAACTAATTCCTAACTTATTTACCTCTAATTCATGCTCATATAGGTTTCTTTTAATATTTAATTACCAAGCTCCATTTGACTTTATGCTAGTTTGGGTAAGGGCCAAACCAGCGTCAAACATGTCTAAGTTACCAATAGAACTTCATTACAGTGGCTTAATAAAATTTTGATGCCCTCTATAATCATTAAACTCATTCAGCACCAACTAAATTTCTCCTAAGTTGTAATTACCAATTGAGCTAAGTAATCATTAGTATACAAAATGCATATTTTCAAAGAGAAGTCATCTACTAGGTCAAAACATGTAGCTTGAAGTAAAGTTAACATAGTCAAAAACTTGGGTCATATGCAAGCATTAGTTGAAATTCATTATCTTGTAGTTGAAGTTGAAAATTTATTATCTTGTAGTCAAAGTAAGAAAAAGGGATAGATAATAAATTTTTATCATACTTATAAATTAGACAAATTTCAAAAAATTGAGAATCTAAGGTAAAATTATACTTTTGTTTTGTAATTTATGTATTGAATGACCTCTTTGGGAGGCCACTTATGATTCTTAGTTAAAAATGAAAATAATAATCAATGAATAAACAATAAATAATTAATTAGAAAATAGAACTAACTATCGCATCTAAATATTAAAAAATTATCTTATAACTCATTTTGAAGTAAAATCTTAAATTTTTACACCAAATGTGAACTCATTAGTGTGTTTTTGTTTATATAATATATTGTGCAAAAAAAATGTAAGATTGTTTCTTGTATTGAAAGTCACAAATACTTGAGAGTAAAATATTTGAAAATGAGTCCACAAAATTAAATTGTACAACATTAACACAATTAAAAATATTGTAAATTATTTTCTTGTAAATTAAAAATATTTAATATATTTTTTTGAAATTGAATTCAAAAAATAAAGTCAGAGATCGTACCTCACGAATGCAATAAACAAATAAAGTGTTGATACGAAAGTTCATATAAAAATTAAATGGGACATGATTTTGTAAAAGGGAAGAAAAAGCATACGAAATTTATTTCATTTTGTTGGCATTAATAGATAAAAACTGACATAGTTAAGACTAAAGATGTATATCTTGAAATGAACTAAATTTTCCCAGTTTCACCAATTTTACCTTTATGAATTACATAAATATAACCAAGGAACTATAAAGTCTAATCAGTTAAAAAATTTAATGGTACTTATTTTCATCTAATTTTACAAAAAAAAAAACTTGTATATAACTAAGCTACTTCTTGCAAGTTACAATATCAATTCTCGTATTAAATTTCTAATCTTAAAAAGGCAACAAAAAAAAAATACTAATAACATGAATAGGCCTAAGTACTTTGTGAGTTTTTTAGTTTTTTTTTAAATTTTTGTTTCAATTTCTATAGCAAACGATTACCGTGATATTATTAGAGAAAAACATTGTGATGGTACTATGAAGGTTCATTTTTTGTAGATGAGATTGTAACAAACATTTTTAGGGTAAGATCTGTCTCAAATAAATGTTGCCAACAGCTAATATGAGTCAAATTAAAATATCACATGGCATTATTGGCACGTTTGATTCATACAATACTTAAATACAGACTAAATGACTCAACTAAAATTGCAGTAAAAAGTTTGTTACCATGGTATAAATGTTCAAACATTGTGCACAACACTTCCTAAAATAGATTTGTTTATCTATTCATAAAATATCTTCCGTAAAACAATAAATCTCAATATGTCAAGCTTTCATTTTACTTTTTTTTTTTTTTTTGTGGGATGACTATATCTTGGAGTTGTATGATTATCTATTAATTTTAATAATATCCTATTATGGCTGATAAAAAGTGGTCTCACAATTTTATAGAATGTAATCTACAAATTTTTTTATAAATAATAATAAGGTTCACAATGTTGTGGTGCTCACACTTAGGATGAAAACCAAACATCCTTTCATTCCTAAGGCTCAACAAGCTCCTTGCAAAATATTTCATGCACAAGACAAAAAGGTATAGAGAGATGGGATCGCCTTGACACAAGCCTCACTCCCCCTTGAGGACCCCATGCACTTCACCATTAATCAGAATAGAGTAATATGGGTTAGACACATACTCCATTATGAGCCTCACAAACTAATCAGGAAACCTTATCATATAACAACCTCTAAAGGAACTCCCAAGAAACAGAATCATAAGCCTTCATTTTATCAACTCTGACCATGCACCTTGGTGAAATGTGGCTTCTCAAGTACTGTTTTAGGAACTCAAAAGCCAATAATATATTATCCAGAACAAAGCAACCTTTCAAAAATGGAGCCTGTGACTTGCTAACTTGAACCTCTCACGCCCTTGCTACCAACACCTTTGAAATAATTATATACAGAACTGAAAAGCAAGAGATCAAGCAAAATTCCTTCACCATTTGTGGGTTCTTATTCTTCAAGACCCGACACCGCATGGTAGCATTCAGTTGCTTTAACATCTTTCCTCGATGAAAGAAATCCTGAATAGCTTCAACTATGTCATTCTTAATAATTCCCCAACCTTTTTTTGAAAAAAAAAAAATAGCAGACGTAACCATCAGGACCTGGTGCCTTTATATCTTTGATAGACCACAATGCCTCTTTAATTTCAAATTCAAAAATATGCACTAATAGTCTTCTACAATGTTGATTGTTCAACTGAAGACCCTTCTACAGAACCTGTGGATCTAGCTCCTTTTTCAGGTTCTTAGTTCCAAGGAGATTAGTATAAAAAGATAAGAATTTTCCTTTAATTAAATCCCGACCTGTGATCTCACCGCCATCCAACTTCTTTTGGGTGAAGATACTCCTCTTTTGTTGCTTATGCTAGATCATGGTGTGGAAAAATCTCATATTTTTATTTGCCTCCTGGAACCACTTTATTCGAGCTCTCTACTTAAAGAAAGATTACTAGGCCTTTAGCAAATTAAACAACATCAACTTTGCACCCCTTTCTTTTTAATCCTCAGCAGTCTGCTTCTGACATCTTCACCCTTTTTTGAATATTACTGTATTTGTTATCATTCAGATTTTTCAATCATGACATGAAGACTTTCAACTTACTCACAACCTTGAACATCATATTGCCCTTAACTTTCAACACCCACATGCCATCGAAGTCAACATCATTGGCCCAAAAATTCTAAAAATTGAATGGAGTTCTCTCATTCTTATTCTGCCTCGCATGTCATTATCATAAAAGAATGGTAAAAAATTCATGGAGAATAGAAGAAAACTTGCATGTAGTGGAGCTCTTTCATACAATGTTCATTTCTGACTACTCTATTGATCTTTGGCCACACCTTATCTACTCTATACTGGTTATTGTTCCATGTAGTGACAACCTCTGAATGGGAGATCATCGATACTAGCCTTTTTAAAACACTCATATATGTCTTTAATATCTTTATTAAAGGCTGGCACCCTCTCTTTCTTTCATCTGGCAATCTAATTGCATTAAAATCACCGAGCAAAATCTATTTCTTTGTTATGTTTGCCATTATCTGGAGAATTTCTTCCTACAAGGCTCTATGCTACTCTTTAGAATCAAAACCGTAAATGAATGTTATATAAAAGACCATATTATAATGTAAACTGTGAACTCTAGCATGAACAGACTATGCTGTCATTGATTCTATTGTCACCTCATACAACACTGGAAACCAAAAAACTAGGATTTATCAACTATGATGTTCCTTGTGATTCAAAACCATATTAAACATTGGGAAATACCACTGGTGGAAATCAACAACATTTTTCTCCTTTATTCTGCCCTCCACTATGCCAAACAACTTAGTATTATTCTTCTTAATAAAATTAACATCTTTCTTCTTAAGGGAGTCATTGCACCATCTTACTTTCCAAGCTGTAAACTTCATTGGCCCAGGGGTTTAGAATCTTGAACTTCCTTTGCTCTTTTCCTTATTCTCTTTTCTGAGCGACTAGTAGCCTCTTGCTAGCCTTCTTTGTTACCATCGCTTTGCTCATTCCCCTTTAAAGTTTTAAACTAGTTTTACAATACAAGTGCAGCTAGCTGTTTCACTTCTCGATACAAATTTTATTATTGTTTTAATAGTATATTTCATTTTACATTTTTAAGTCCATGAATTTTTTTCAATTCAAAATGGATTTCAATTAAATACTAAAATAAATTGATAGGGTTAGCTTGGATATTGTGGAAAAATAGAAATGAAGGGAACTAGGTAATATTTATCTCAACTCTACTTGGGGGAAACATTGCGAGTATAGGGGACAAGTTGTTAACAAAAGGCATAAATCTAAAGGAAGGCTTCTTTTAAAGGCTAGGAAATAGGGAGGTGGTTAATTTTTGGCAACATTTATAGGTAGGAAGTATGAGACTTTGTGGAAGAGTTTATAGGCTATATAGGCTTTCTTCTAAAAAAAGGTGCAAAGGTGGTGGAAATGGGTGCATGGGAAGAGCATAGTTGGAAATGGGGAGGGGGTTGGCGATGGAAAGCAAAAGGCCATGAAGTATTAGAATGGCAGGTGCTCCATAGTTTAATCTCCTCAATTACTTTGAACATGTCCTTATCAAACAAGTTGCCTGTGGTCTTTATCTCAAAATGGTGAGTTTACATCAAGGTCAGTGGCATGGGCGTTTGACTCCCAATTGTTCTTGGTTGTTCATCATAATTCAGGCTTCAAGTGGTGTAATTGAAGTCCATTAAAAGTAAATTTTTTTGCCTAGAGAGCTACTCAAAATCAGATCCCAACAAGGATAAACCTTGCTTCAAAAGGTCTCACACAAATTGATTATACTTGTCCACTTTGTTTGGGTGACCAAGATGAGGCCGGGCATTTGCAGGTGCCTGTAGAATTGCTTCTTCAATTTGGAAGGTTGTTCATTCAATGTAGGGAATCAATTACAAAAGGAATCAATCCATCCTTCAGCTTCTGACATCTTTACTTTTGCATCAAGAAATTCTAATTCACTCAAGCTATGGGATAGTACAGCCAAGGCATCCCTTTGGGCTCTATGGATGGCTAGAAATAATCTTGTCTTTCATGGTAAACCATTCATCCATCTAAAAGCACTCTCATTTATCAAGTCCATCTCTTTCTTTTGGATTTCAAAGAGGTCCAGGAAGTCTACTTTTTCCTTTGAAAATTGGTATTTGAACCCTCTCATGTCTCTATAATTCATTTTCTAGGTGTTTTTTGTTTGTTTGTACTAGGGGTTTTGGATATACTTTAGTGCACCACTCCCAACTCCTTGCTGGTCATTAATAAAGTCTTATTCTTATTACTGATAAAAAAAACAGAAATGAAGCTATGTTTTTAGCCAAGGAAATGAGAGCAGATCAAATATTTGGAGACATGCAAGCATTATACTTTTTGTGGCTATTTAATAGGTGTTCTAAACTAAAATTGAGATGGGATGTTTGGTGTCTTAATCCATCTTTGGCTAGTAAAATAAGTTAATAGGAAGGCTATGTTGTATTGAGGAGAGGTATTATTCGGTTATGATCTAGTTTCTTGCTAGAAAAAATTCACCTCTTATAATTGGTTTTCTTAATAAAATTCTTGTTGTTGTTCAAAAAAATATTTTTATACCATATAATATATGAATAACATGAGAAATTTGCTAACGTCTAGTATGCCTTAGGATTTTAAAGACATTACTAAAATAAATTAATCATTGTAATAAAAGGAGAAATATTCTTGTTATTTTGTGGAAACCAACACATGTACACTTAACAACTGAAATCTAAAGGCTAATATATTTGAGGATGAAATCCCAATGCTCCAAAATTTCTCTTCAAATCATTTTTGAAATTAGATAGCAAATATTTTTTCCCATTGTATTACCCACGATAGGACAACTTATCATTCAATGTTTTAATCTATAAAGGTAAATTTAAAAAAAAAAAACAATGTCAGTAGTTTCAATACACCAATTCTCTCTGTGTTCAAATATCACGATTTTTTTAGCATAATTTGTTGCAGGTCAACTCTAACTCGCAAAGGGGTCAAACTAGTTTTTATAGTGCAAAGTAGTTGTTGTTTATTCATCTTTGATTCTCACTCTACATTCATAAGCTTATATTTATTATATTTATTTCTCTCATATTTAGTATGTTTTAATATGTTTTGAACTTTAAAGATATATTTTGAGCATGTTTTGTAGCTTAAAGCATATCTGGACTCAATTGATTGAAAATGGATTTAATTGCAATTTTACAAGATTTAATTTGGTTGTGTTCTTTCAAGATTTTGACAGATTGGCGATGTTCCGATAGAAAAATCATATCTTGAGCTACAGAGATCCGAATTGAGTGATTCTTGATTCATTGGAAAGCTCTAGAGCTACAAATCACATGCAGACTATGAAACCCAATTTGTATGTTAAGAGGGTCAAATTCAGCTTCAAAGTCGCGATTTGGGAGTCACCGCTGTTTTAGAAGTAGTTACGGTATTTTGAGCATATCATTCACTGTAGATGTCCGTTTTATGTGATTCAGGTGTCATTCTGAAGATAAGAAAGAGCTCTGAAACTTTTATGCTTTGAGTTTTGATAAATAATGACTTCATTAAGGTCAAATCTCAGCTTGAAGTTGCTGCTACTGTTCTAGAGCATTGCTTGGCTGACAACTTTAAAACCTTCTAGTTAGTTTGAATCTTTTTATTTGTTCGGGGTACTTTTGTAACAATATAGGAATTTTATGGATTTTTATGGATTTAACCATATTAGGTTAATTTTATAAAAGGGGACCATGGGCTGCACGATTCCCCCTCTCTAGCTGGTGGCTGCCACTACCCCCCCCCCCTTCGCCAACTCTCTTTGTTTCTTGTTTCTTTTCTTTTCTTTTCTTTTTAGTGATTTATTTTATTCTTGCTTGAAGGAGACTGAAACCTTAAATTCTTCAGCACTGTGAGGTCAAAGTTATTTTTATTCATTAATTAATATTTTAAATATTGAATGTTCTTCTATGATTAATTTCATGATTGTTTCGTTTATATGCTAGGAGGCCTACTAGTTGTTATTCAAATTCAATCTACTGCTGGGTTAGAAATCAAATCTATAATTGTTTGGTTTCTCTAATCTATAAAGTAACTGAGGTTTAGTGATTTGCTGTGTCAGAAATCATTAGGTCATAGGGAGAACATTCAACTAAATTAAATGCAGTCGCTTGTGTTTGTGTTATTTAGTTTCATTGATCTCTCTAATTTTTAATGCAATTGTTAAATTAAATCAAAGCACTTGTCTTAGGTTGTTTAGCAGTTAGGGTTAACTAGATCACTTGTTTTCTGATTAACTACGACTAATGAGAGGTAGGAAGATAGCTCCAACGACGAATATTCAAAGTCTTGATTGATCTATCTATGCATCGATGATCAGTTGTAGGAATTCGGTAGTAGATGTTGACTAATGCCGAGGTTTGAATTCTTAATCGTTTTGTTGGCTTCTTACTTGATAGGATTCTTAATTTTGTTCTCTGATCATTTTTTTTTTCATATTTTTCATTGCAAACAATCCCCCCCCAATCTTTTATTTTAGTTTTTGGTTGGTTGTCGAAACTGCAAAAAAAAATTATTGTATCACCAACAATTCAAAATAAATAAATTTGTAATATATTAGTGAAAACTAAGTCGAATCCCAAGGGAAATTCTTTCTCTAAAAGCTTCCTGACAGAAAACTGAAATAAAAGATTGGGGGGATTGTTTGCAATGAAAAATATGAAAAAAAAATGATCAGAGAACAAAAATTAATAAACCTATCAAGTAAGAAGCCAACAAAACGATTAAGAATTCAAACCTCGGCATTAGTCAACATCCACTACCAAATTCCTACAACTGATCATCGATGCATAGATAGATCAATCAAGACTTTGAATATTCGTCGTTGGAGCTATCTTCCTACCTCTCATTAGTCGTAGTTAATCAGAAAACAAGTGATCTAGTTAACCCTAACTGCTAAACAACCTAAGACAAGTGCTTTGATTTAATTTAACAATTGCATTAAAAATTAGAGAGATCAATGAAACTAAATAACACAAACACAAGCGGCTGCGTTTAATTTAGTTGAATGTTCTCCCTATGACCTAATGATTTCTGACATAGCAAATCACTAAACCTCAGTTACTTTATAGATTAGAGAAACCAAACAATTATGGATTTGATTTCTAACCCAGCAGTAGATTGAATTTGAATAACAACTAGTAGGCCTCCTGGCATATAAACGAAACAATCATGAAATTAATCATAGAAGAACATCCAATACTTAAAATATTAATTAATGAATAAAAATAACTTTGACCTCACAGTGCTGAAGAATTTAAGATTTCAGTCTCCTTCAACCAAGAATAAAATAAATCACTAAAAAGAAAAGAAAAGAAAAGAAACAAGAAACAAAGAGAGTTGGCGAAGGGGGGGGCTAGTGGCAGCCACCAGCTAGAGAGAGGGAATCGTGCAGCCCATGGTCCCCTTTTATAAAATTAACCTAATATGGTTAAATCCATGAGACTCCCTAAACTTACTATATTGTTACAAAAGTATCCCAAACAAATAAAAAGATTCAAACTAACTAGAAGGTTTTAAAGTTGTCAGCCAAGCAATGCTCTAGAACAGCAGCAACAACTTCAAGCTGAGATTCGACCTTGATGAAGTCATTATTTATCAAAAATCAAAGCATGAAAGTTTCAGAGCTCTTTCTTATCTTCAGAATTACACCTGAATCGCATAAAATGGACATCTACAGCGAAAGATATACCAAAATACCACAACTACTTCTGAACAAGTGGTGATTCACAAATCTCGAATTTGAAGCTGAATTTGACCCTCCTAACATGCAAAATGTGTGGCGGAACAAGGCCTCAGTGCCCTAAATTGCTAACACTAATAGGCTCTAGGGAACTATGATCCCACTTAAGTTACAATTGGCTAGTTATTACTTGTAAAATACCTTAAATCATTACGTGCAACTAGTTACTTAGCCTACCCTGCATAAGAGATATGCATGCGTTGTCCTGACTATGCAATAACAATTAAATTATGTAATAACCCTAGAAATTAAGGAAAATAAAATTACTAAATTACCCGAACTTAAGAAAAAAAATAAAATAAAATAAAAATTAAGAAAAAAATAAGTAAATAAAATAAATAAATAAAAATAAATTAATTAGCATTTTGTCCTTAAAGGTATTTTTTTGTAAT